>JAKCPI010019006.1:0-21472 GCA_023213315.1 Euborellia annulipes | reverse complement strand
TTCCGATCGGTTATGGTTATTGTAGTTGTAGGTTTGGTGTCTCTCTCTCCTCTATCCCCCCCTCCCTCCCCCATCTAGCAGACAGAAAGTAAAAATGAACCTTTGGTTTTTCAACGACATAAAATGCACTAATAAAGTCGGTTGATGGTGGGGGAGAGACTATAGGACGGTGACTGAATCACCCAATCGAACCCTCTCGTGATGACGACTGCATTCCAATTTCTCTCTTCCCTCCCTTTTTATTTTTATTTCAGAGACTCTCTCTCTCTCTCTCTCTTTCATTTAAGGGGGTTGTATTCGGCGAATTAATCCCAACTTAATTAACCATTCCCATAGGGGATAAAAATTTATAATTAAACTAGTTTTTTTTTTTAATTTAAGCTATTTTGAATTTGATAAGAGTAGGTTTGTAAATAAACAAAAGATTTTAAAGTAAACTGCATTTGAAATTATAAATTGAATTAAACTTCAAATTATACATTTTATAATATAATTTACCGAGGATAAACACAAAATGTAAAGCATCAAAAAATATGAAGTAAAAAAACTAGCTGTGGGGGCGAAGCCCTAAGGCAGCGGACTTTAATATCCCGAGTGGCCAAATTTTTTTTTCAAATTTTCCCTCCACATGAAGATTATGATCCTTTTTAAATTTTATATTCTAAATGAAATATTTCAAAATATATCTTCTAATTAAATTAAATATCTTTTGGCCAAGATATCTAGCGTATTTGTAAGTCCTAAATGTGGAATTATGTCTGTATGTCTCCCCCCCCCTCCTTCCCTTTCTATCAAAATATATAAAACTGAACGCATTAGATCATTTAAATTATGGACTGGACCGGATTTTCCACAGGCAAAGTAGACAAGTGTCTCTGGTGGCGGACTTTTAGGCGGTGAGAAATTATAAAAACAAATCTGGTGTGACTGGTCGCACAGCACACAATTTTCTCTAACTTGAGAACACAACTATTCTGTGCTTGTCACACTAGTTTTTTTGTGTCGAATTATATTTAGTTTCCGCCAATATATTAAAATTCAAGATGTAAAATTTATAAACGGGGAAAATATTTATATTTTGTTACCATTTTCTATGAAGTACAAGAGTAAAGTGTGCTTCAAAAGATTTCAATGGCAAAATGAAAGTATAGATCATTGTAGACAAAAGTGTCTCTTCCAGCGATTTTGATTAAAATTGAAAAATCAATTTTTTTTTAAGGTCTTTTTCGGTATCTAAAGCCATTTAGACCCGATCTTTATTTATTTCAAATGATTTATAGTCAAATCAAATGAAATAAATTTTTCTCGCTTGGGACGGGAAGCGAACCCGGGACTCCGGTGCGAGAAGCTAATGTCTTCTCACTGAGCCACGGCTCCCGGGCAATCAATTATTTTAAAGAGCATTAAAAAAATAATTGATTTTTCAATTTTAATCAAAATCGTTGGAACAGACAAGCAGACACACAGACAGACCATGTCGCGAAAACCACTTTTTTGGATTCAGGGGACCTCAAAACGTGTATATCCATCAAAATCTCGACATCGAATTTTTGACATGAATCCAATACTTTCTATATATATTAACATATATTGAGGTAAGAAAATGTAAAAATAATAATATTTATCCAAAATAATTAATTTCTATATTAAAATATTTTACAATGACACTTCATATGGTATTTTATCCGAAAATTTTCATGCCCTTCAATAATTTCCTACGATTTCTTGCTTTAATTGTAGATGTGTATCAAATTTTATATGTTGCTTTTTTAAAAATATTTTGAAAACTCTAGACCAGGGGTGGGCAAAAGCCGGCCCGCGGGCCGGATCCGGCCCTTTTGCTTACTTTATCCGGCCCGTTGAAAAATCCCTTTTATGCGATTTTGTTGAAATCAACAGTATAAATAATCAAATATATAAATAATAGAGTATTATAATTTCGAAGAGCCGTAACCATATCACTACTTTTATGTACGCAACATACTAGGTCTGTTCGATTATAATCTTTCATTAACTGATTTATTTAATGACCATTAATTTAATATAATGGATCATATTTCTTTAAAAATTACGTGACATATTTTACTGGGCAAAAATTGTTCGCATGTACACCCAAGTAAGACAATTTATTATTACTATTATCTATTATTAACTGTCAAATTTCTTTGTCCAAATGCTTTAAAATGATACTTAGAGTGTTTTTGCCTAAAAAACTTCTTGGGCAGGGAAAAACTCCACCCAAAACATTCGGGTGTGGAAAGCGTACGCGGTATAGTCCTGCGGCCCGGGAGACATTTTGAAAATTTCATTTTGGCCCGCGCTTAAAAGTATTTGCCCACCCCTGCTCTAGACGAAGGGTTCAACTATGATTTTTTTTTCGTTATCAATGAAAAAAAAGTGTCTCACGTATGTACTTTCACTCGTATTGAGATTTCTCTCTCTCTCTCTCTCTCTCCTCTCTTTTCTTCTTCTTAACTAATTATTTCTCTAAATCATTAAATCAACTGAACAATTACAATTTTATTGATGCCGCTTTGATAAATAACAATATTATTATTATTACTTTTTTTTTTTATTAATCTTTGATTAAATAAATAGAGAATTAATCGATTCAGAACAATAAGAACTAATTCCACTCACAGATTTTATTTTTTGCCCCAGCTATTTATTTATCTCGAACTAAACAATAGGTTGTTTTTAACTAATGATAGTCAACCAGTCCTGGATGCTGTTGCCTTTGATCATCTTTTGAGAAAATTTTTTTTTCTTTATCATAGAATGATTTTTGAATTTATATTATAAATGATGGGAGCCCGGGAATTTAATTAAATTTATATTATTTAGTTTTGAATTTATTCAAATTTGAAATAACATGAATTAAAAAAAAAATTTTTTTAATAGAAAAAATTCGATGATTATTAGGTAGATTTAGGCAGCCAGCAAGTGATAAAAAAAAATCATTGTGTGGTTTTATGAAACCACAATGCAAGTGAAACTTTTTATTCGGATCGTAGGCGTTTGACTGAAAATTTTCAGAAAATTATTCAATTAAGGTGCACGTCTCGGGGTGCTAATTTTGGGACTTTCCAGAGGCCACAATTTTGAAGCTATCGACCTCAATTTTTTTTTTAAATTAAAGCTATTTAAAATATCTACAAATAATAGAATCCCTTTTTTTTGATTTTCGAAAAAAATTTTTTTTTTTAAGATTATTCGCATTAAATAAAAGATATTTAAAAAAAAGGAGCTCTATAAGTTGTAGATAATTAAATTAGTAATCATTGTGTTAAAAAATAATTAATTTTTTGCCTTTAATTAGCTGGTCTAGAATGAAATGGAACAAGTTCCGTGTATTCCAATGGGGGAACACTAACGCCATCTCTTGCCGCCTCGAGTCAATCGTGTTTTAAGGCTCAAACACACAGAACGCGAAATTCGCGACGCTCAGGCTACGCGCGCATTTCGCGGCGAAAGGCGTTTTTGCTAAGCCACACAGGAAGCGTAATCTGGGCGTACGATCCGGTATTGTGTATATGTTTCAACAACCTTTATTTAATGAATTTATAAATATTTTATAAATAAAGTATTATATTACGAAAGAAATAGAATATCATTGCAAAATTAGATTTTATTTAAATCTTATTTTATTAATGATAACTTTGATTAAATATTTTTCGAGGCTTGTAAATTAGAATAAGATAATACTATTCAATTACCTCGATTCGGACTTTTTACTAATCATAGATTGGCTGCCAACAAAAAACATATTTATTACAGTCTTATTAAATATAGACTATAATATAACTTTAATATTTATTATTTACTTTTATTTAGTTAGAGGCGAAAAAACAAGTATTTTTAACTCTATAAGTTTTTCTATTTCATTACTCATCTTGATTATTTCGCCTGTTCGCGCGAAAGAGTTGTAAATTTGTACAACTCGAAAAAGCTGTCGCGCGAAAGAGAGCGTTTACGCCGCGTAAGTTCGCCCCCTGTGTGACGGGGATGATACAGTCTTGCCTTATACAACATTTCGCGCCCTTTCGCGGCGTTGAAAAAACGCCAAGCGTCGCGAATTTCGCGTTCTGTGTGTTTGAGCCTTTAACGGTTTTTCGAGACGCGCACCTTAATTCTATACCGAACGTCGCGGGTTCGGACCCCAGGTAGTCCGATAATTTTATTTAATGCCTAGGGTCCACTATCGCCGAGACATAGCGAGACCGAATGTGTGCAGCAACTCTCGCCTCGTGTTAGCCCCCTCTCGTGCGCTCTCGCCTGCCTCGCCTCGCCAAACAGTTCTAGAATGTACTGGCGTGCCTCGGGTGCCCTCGGCGAGTATTTCCTCGCCTCGTGGCGCTCCGTTCGTTGTCGGTTTTTTGCCCGAGTCAAAGGAAACGAGAGACACCAAAATTAACTCATAGTCAAGAAGCGAGAGTGAACTTAGCATCACTTGGTTTCCTGCCTTCTCGGCAAATCTTTCGTCTCGGTCGACATTGAGCGAGAGTGGACTTAGTCAAATTAGGGTCTAGACACCTCGACAAATGTCTTGCGAGTGCACTCGGCGATAGTGGACCCTAGGCATAAGACATTTGGATACCAAATGGCTTAAATAAGAATGCCTGGACCCAGTAGCGTAGCCAGGATTTCTGCTTGGGGGGGGGGGGGCCCAAAAGTTTTATGAACTCCCCTCCCCCCTTCTCCAAGAAACTTAAAGTGGAGAAATTTTTTTTAGATAATATAATAATTATAAATAAAAAACAAATAAAAAAAAAATTTTTTTTTCTTGAAATAAAAAATAATTTTAATATAAAATTCGTAAATATTAGAGATTTTTTCAATTATTTCTAAGTTTTTTGTTAGATTTTAGAATTTATGAGAGTTGATAAAATAATTATTTAAAAAACCATTAGGGAAAACAATAGGTATTTTTTTGTTTTGGGGGGTGGGGGGCCCGGCCCCCTGGGCCCCCTGAATACGCCACTGCCTGGACCCCAAATAATAATATATATTCATAACGGTTATCGTCAAAAGTCTTAAATGGCCTAAGTTGCCGAAAAGACTGTGTGAATGTGTGTGTGAGTGTGAGTGTGAATGAGAAAAAAGTGTGAATGTTTTTTTTAAAAGAAAAAAATAAAAAAAAAAGATTTGAATCATTTTAAATTATTTTAAAAATTATATTTTATCAATTTAAAAATTGAATAATTAAATCTCACAATTATTTTTTTATAATTCGTCATATATATTAAATTTCAACTTTCCTATTTATATAAAATTAAAAACATTAGAATTATGCTAAGCCTAGCTCTTATACTCTCTTGTGGGTAATGAAAATTATATAATATTACATATGAACAGTATTAGATCTAATTTGACAATATATATTTTGTATTTTAATAATATAAAATATAGTCTACTCTTGGAGGGCTGAAGATGGCCTTGTTGATCATAGCCGAAACGTTCCGAAATAAAGGCTGTTAACAAAATAGATGCTTTTTATTATTATTGGATGCATCCTCTTTTTATATCATTAATCTAAAAACCTTAATTATAAATCCTCGCCATTTCGGAATCACATCGATCCCATCTTCAGGACGATAAACTGTTAAGGTGCGCGTCTCGGGGTGCTAATTTTGGGACTTTCCAGCTGCCACAATTTTGAAGCTATCGACCTCAAATTTTTTTTTAAAATTAAAGCTATTTAAAATATCTACAAATAATAGAAGCCCTTTTTACTTTCTCGTATAGAGAAAGTTATGTAATCGTAAAAAAATTCGACTTCGAGATTTTGATGTTTCTCCACGTTTTAGACCTCCCTGAGTCCAAAAAAACCATTTTTGGCATTATGTCTGTGTGTGTGTGTGTGTGTGTGTGTAAACACGATTGCTAAAAAACCAAAGCAGCTAGATCGATGAAATTTGGTATATGCTCCTTACACTAAAATTGTAGATTTCTATCAACTTTTGGAGTAAATGCGTCACTTGGAAGTAGTACTTTACTTAAAAAGTTTTTTCAAAAATTTTGAAATTTTCAATTTCTTTGTTATATTATGATAAAATACTCTATTTTAAAAAGTTTTTATTCTCTGACATTTTTTCGAAAACTGAATAGTTTTTGAAATAATCACAGAAGAAATAGAAAATATTCGTTAATTTTGATATTCAGTTTTCGAAAAAATGTCAAAGAATAAAAACTTTTTAAAATAGAGTATTTTATCATAATATAACAAAAAAATTGAAAATTTCAAAATTTTTGAAAAAACTTTTTAAGTAAAGTACTACTTCCAAGTGACGTATTTACTCCAAAAGTTGATAGAAATCTACAATTTTAGTGTAAGGAACATATACCAAATTTCATCGATCTAGCTGCTTTGGTTTTTAAGCAATCGTGTTCACACACACACCCAGACGTAATTCCAAAAGAATATACGAGAAAGTCTCGGGGAAGTCAATCCCCATATTTTTGATTTTCGAAAAAAAAAAATTTTTTTTTTAGATTAATCGCATTAAATAAAAGATATTTTAAAAAAAGGAGCTCTATAAGTTGTAGATAATTAAATCAGTAATCATTGTTAAAAAATAATTAATTTTTTGCCTTTAATTAATTAGCTGGAAAGTCTAGAATTAAATGCAACAAGTTAAGTGTATTCCAATGGGGGAACACTAACGCCATCTGGTGCCGCCTCGAGTCAATCGTGTTTTAACGGTTTTTCGAGACGCGCACCTTAATGTTGCTTAGATAGATGCATTTCGGTTCAAACAAAAATAAATGATTAAATTTGCATATACCATTTGATGTACCTATATGAGAATTGCTGAACGTGCATGGGCTGTATTAATAATTTAATCATTTATTTTTGTTTGAACCGAAATGCATCTATCTAAGCAACATTAACAGTTTATCGTCCTGAAGATGGATTCCGAAACGTCGACGATAATTAAATAGTTTTTTTTTTATATCAATTTCTGACTGTCTATCATCTACCTAATCCTAATAAAAAATTTTTTTTTTACATGAGTTGTTTCCATTTAAATTCAAATTTTATGTAGCCTACAAATTTTAAGAATGGTTATTATTTACACAAATACTCTGAATGTTTCAGTAGCGTAACGTTTTTTAGCTGCCCCCCCCCCCCGCAAACCTTTATTTCGGGCCCCATTATTAGACCTTACAAAAAATATTTTTAAAATACAGTATATCCCTGAACCCTGAGGGCCCCGGGCCATCTCAAAGACAATTTTTCATTAAATTTTTCCGTTTTTACTGTAGCCCTGAGGAGATACAGTTTTTTAGACCGGCCCGGCCCGTGGGCCCCCAAGGTCCGGGCCCCCCGCATTGCGGGGTCTGCGGGAGCGTACGTTACGCCAGTGGAATGTTTTAAGTTATCTGTTAATATTTTTTTCTATATTTAAATAAAATGTTAGATTAGAATTTTTTTATCTTTGATAAAATGAGGAATTGCTATTTTGATTTTGTCTCTTATATTTTTTTCACCATCAAATAATATTAGATTAGATTCAAAAGTATTTTATAAAATGGGACTTGCTATTTTGATCTTTTTCTAAAGAGAGCGCAAACTGGCATTGACTTCTCTCACAATCAGTTGAGTGCTACACGTTGGGGCTCTCTCTCTCTCTCTCTCCTCCCGTGTATTTTTGTTAAAGTGAATAATTATATAGTGTAACTCAGCCCGAACACATACAGTTAGTCAACCCCATCCCATTTTGAGCAATTTATTGAAGGTATTTAATAATCTCTTTTTTGAAAAGGGTGAATAAATAGATCCAGAGCTAGTATTCAGGCAAATTTATTCGGATTATATCCCTCCGCTATAGGCCAACGTTTCGGAGCTCAAACGGCTCCTTCTTCAGGACCATGCGGTGTCAAGAAAATATTCATTCATCGTTCATGTATCGTTCATGTATGACAAAATTGAGGGCGAATTATTTTCTTGACACCGCATGGTCCTGAAGAAGGAGCCGTTTGAGCTCCGAAACGTTGGCCTATAGCGGAGGGATATAATCCGAATAAATTTGCCTGAATACTAGCTCTGGATCTATTTATTCACCCTTTTCAATAATATCCACCAGGCTGCCCCTATCTTCATCACAATCTCTTTTTTATTTTCTCTTATTTATGATTAGAAAAAACAAACGTATTATTGTATATTTAGGTTCTTCTTTCGAATATTAAATTTAATAATTACGTATTTATTTAAGGAATTTATTAATAGGGTAAGAAAAATGGGGGAGAGGGGTTATCAAAAAAAATCCTTCACTAAGTTATTTACCCATTAAAAATTTTTATTAATAACTCAATCAGTATACCCCAGGGTTGAATTAAGGGTTAAACATAATTCGTCTGTCTGTCATTTTTTGTTGTCAGTTTTCTTAAACATAGATCTTCCGCTTCATATTTATTTATTTTTAAAATATTAATTAAGTTCAAGGCCCCATTATCGAGCACATAAGGCACTTGTGGTGCCCACTGTACACAATATGTACAAGGAATATATATTATACTAGGCGGCGCCCCCTGGAAACCCTTGCTCAACTGGGCAGGCAAGTTTGTTGCCAATTTAGGTATTTCTTGTTGAAATGCAAAATTTAAAAAATTGAAGAAATTTGATTATAATAAGGATAGTGGATAGCAGCCAGGAAAAATCAAATCAGACAAAAACAAGATCAATTTTTATCAGATTTCCCTTTATTTGATCGACGTTTCGGACGCCGGTCGCGCCCTTCCTCAGGACCTATCCTTATTAAGTTAAACAGCCATATTCTCCATCATCTTTTGATTATAATTAATTTTCCAAATATTTAAGAGATTCAGATTATTACTACGTTACTCCCAGATCCATGTACTATATGTGTACTTAATTTCAAATAGATTCATTGAAAATTGTGGATTTCTATAAAACATAGACAAACATAGACATACATACGTTTTTCCCATTTCATTTATATATATAAATATTTTTTAATAAGTAATATTTACTAAATAATAATTTTTTTTACAAATGATTTACTTTTTTCAAAGGTCCCAATCATTTTTACTAAAAAAAGTATGCTCTGAAAATAAAATCACTTTTTTTTATAAATCCTCACTGATGATGCCTCTTTATTTCTATGAAGAGATAATATAAAATTAATTTATATTTTTATTTTCTTTGTATTTTAGGCCCTTTAATCGCCTTCGAGAAGTGACACCATGTATCCAGAGCAACCTCCAGATCTCCAGCCAGCGAGGCGTACTTGAAGGGGGATCTCATCTCAGCAAGGGACATATCAACAGCTGATCGAGTGCAGCAGCTACATCAAAAGTCTGTATGAACATTTACGTGAGCGTAGAGTGAGAGAGAGAATTTTCAAAAAAAATTTTTTAATTTTCCCAATTCGGCCTAAACATTTTTAGATATATTGACATAGGTGCATGGATAGGATGTTATTAATACATTTAATTCTCCCATTTCAGATTCCCTGACTTTTAAATATTAAAGATTTAAATTCAAAATTAAAAAATTTTTTTTTTCATTTTTTTTAATTTAAAATTTTATATTTCTTTTCTAAATTCATTTGAGTACCCAAACAGATTTTAGAATGATGACTGTTTTTCAAGGTAATGAATGGATGAATGGTCAATGTGCAAAAGGTAAAAAATTGTTGGTATAAGATGTTCATATGTGCACATTATTCTCGTTCATTCATTATCCATCGATGGATATCAACATCATCATATGAGACAATTCAAGTGTGCATGTGTTATTATTTTAGCCATTATTATATAATTCAGTATTAGGATTTAAGTTTTGCGTGTATGGGGGGGGGGGGGGTGATCTCTTTTACTAATCTAATGTTAATGTTAATTTTTAAGAATACACGCAATTCTTATTAGATTATTTAGAAATAGATAGGTATATATAAGGGCGCTAAACATGATTAGAAAATCTCTACGCTCACGCATTTATATTTATTTATAGGTGTTTGGGCTTTCTGTGTCGGAATTCTCTGATGTTCTCTTGAATTGACGTTCAATTGTGAATTGATTCCTCAATACTGGCATAGGGTGTTGTTGTTCGTCCCATTTAAGTTTAGGCAGGGCTCCCAGTAGAGGATCATTTCACTTTTGGCCGTTGTTCAAGGGAAATAGGAGAATTCCTCTATCGCATGTTTCTCCCTTCCTTTCGCGCATTTGTGAGAAAGAGTGCCTTCTCTTTCTCCGGAGTTCTGTCATTCGGTGCTGAGTTCTGGGCCTTGGTTGTTTCAGGACAGAGTGAGTTAATGTTCAAGATGTTAGGAGTTCGTATAGGATGTTGTTAGCTTTTAGGGTTATTTTTTTTCAGCATGCGTCTTGAACAACGTCATTCTGTTTCTGAAATGAGCAATCAAGGGGGTTCTTCAGTATTGTATTGTCAGGGCTTCCTTCCTAACTCGTGAATGAACATCAGATCAATTAACTCTGCTCTATTTTAGTTCGCTATTAAAAGACATTGATTAGGAAGGTGGGTGGAGATTAATTGATCTGTAATGTGTCTTACAAGGGGAGTGCATAGCCTTGATAACACCGATTTGAACGAAAATTTTTTTATGTGTAGTACTTGATGAAAAACGAATTCTGTTAAAGCCAGAGAACGCGCTTCTCAACGGTTCGTCTAAAAAAAAATGTTAAAGATTTTGCCTGCATGCCTTGAGCCGTTACTAACAATAACATTTACAAATGTCGCGATGGCTAGATCGGTAGGGCGCATTCTTTGTAAACAAAAAATCCCGGTTCGAATCTCTTCTTGTGCAACTATTTTTTTTTTTTTTGTGTAATTTATTTATTTATTTATTTTTTTTTGTTTCAGAATATTTTTTAATATTAATAAATAAATAAAAAGTTTTTTTTTAAATTAATGGCATTTAATTTTCAACATGTTCCATATATTTAAAGAAAATTCGAATGCTTTCTGTCAAAAATATAATATAGGCCTAAGGAAATATTGATATTTAATATTATACTAGAAATATATTACTATTAATTGGACACATAAATAAATTTATATTTATGTTTTAAACAGTTGAGTCGTTCATTTTCCGAACTTTGAACATGTTACGACAATATTTTTTTGTGTCCAATTAATAGTAATATATTTCTAGTATAATATTAAATATCAATATTTCCTTAGGCCTATATTATATTTTTGACAGAAAGCATTCGAATTTTCTTTAAATATATGGAACATGTTGAAAATTAAATGCCATTAATTAAAAAAAAACTTTTTATTTATTTATTAATATTAAAAAATATTCTGAAACAAAAAAAATAAATAAATAAATAAATTACACAAAAAAAAAAAAAAATAGTTGCACAAGAAGAGATTCGAACCGGGATTTTTTGTTTACAAAGAATGCGCCCTACCGATCTAGCCATCGCGACATTTGTAAATGTTATTGTTAGTAACGGCTTAAGGCATGCAGGCAAAATCTTTAACATTTTTTTTTAGACGAACCGTTGAGAAGCGCGTTCTCTGGCTTTAACAGAATTCGTTTTTCATCAAGTACTACACATAAAAAAATTTTCGTTCAAATCGGTGTTATCAAGGCTATGCACTCCCCTTGTTAGTACATATGTACTGTATGTGTTCCATTTCCTCTTTACCTTTCTTTGGGTTTGTGGGCGCGTTTTCGTCGTATCGTTCCGAAGTGATATAATGAAGGCTTACCTGCCTTCCGGGAGTGTCCGCGATCCGCGACCGCCTCAAGAAAGAAGAGGAAGTGCATTTTAGAATTAGATGGCCGTCTCGGTCATAGATAGTGTGGGATTAGGTTAGCTTTTAGGGAAGCCCTCGTTGAGCCGAAAGAAGCAGTCTTCAGTGTAAGTTAAAGAAATTTTCAATATTACAAGGCATAAATGATATAAACTAATCCTTTAATTCTTCTTTTGTTTTAGATGGTTAGGGTGGAAGTGGGGGCTGAGATCGCCTTCAGGACATAACCAAGTAGATCTTTTCGTAAGTATTAAACCAAATCATTAAAAAAATTATTTAATATTTTAATTAACAAAATTCTTTAATATTTTTTTCCTTTTTTTTCTTTTAGAGTTGGAACGGAGATTTCGTCTGGGCAGCAGGACTTTGTCGCTCATCTCTAGGATTACTACAATGTCTACATTTTGGTGAGCACATTTTTAATTTTTGGTTAGATTTGTTCATTAAGGGTTAAATTATAGAATAATATAAAAATTTTGAGGAGGCGATTAGCCGAGGGTATAAAGCAGTTAAGCTTATAATCATGAGTAGCGACTACTCGAGTTCAAATCCTCCTCATGGCAAGAAATTATCCTACTGAGGAAGGAAGGAAACGGGAACCCAGAAAGAGATAAAAATTTTCACAAGAAATTAGTTAATAGGTATAATAACTCGGTGGTGTTGAAGTTAAAAAAAAGAGGATTACAGAAAATACTTAAATATTTAATTTTCCCATAAGCCATATTCAGGTCTATTCTCTAAAAACAGACGTTAAATTTAAAATAAAATATGGGTGTTAAAAAGTAATGTAAAAACAATCAGCGTTAAAAAATCCTATTCGAAATCACTTCCTTGCCTCAAATAGATATTCTGTAAACAAAAACTTTAAAGCCGTTAACATTTAGTAAATAGTGTTAAAAATTAATGCCGTCTCTAGAGGGGGGGGGGCTTTAATATTTTAACGTCGTATTTAAAATAAAAATGGCGTCCTTAATCTAAAAAAGTAACGTTATGATTTTAATAGCTTTGAAATAAAAGCAACATGTTAACGTCCCTGTTAAAACTTTGTTTAGAGAATAGCATTTTTTAACTCTGTTTTTACATTACTTTTTAATACCCATTTGTTTATTTTAAATTTTAACGTCTGTTTTTAGAGAATAGACCTGAATAAATTTATAATTTAATAAAAATCTGGTGTGACTGGCGCACAGCACACAACTTTCTCTTACCCTTCGGTAAGAGAAAGTTGCGCACTGTGCTGGTCACACCAGATTTTTTGTGTCGAGATATATTTAGTTTCCCATAGCACCTTAGTTTCAAACTTGCATTTTAAATGTTGACTGCTTCAAATAAACTATGGTTATTTTTCAAAATTTTAATCTCATATTTGGACATTTTATACACAATATATATTCGTAAATAAATACAAAATTTCATAAGAATTGGAAAAAAAATTTTAAATGCGTAAAAAGTTCCAAAGGGGGACCCCCTTTTGAATTGAAATTAACATACAAATCCCCATAGGAAATTAACATTGGTCAAATGCGAAGATAAGGTGGAAAGTTTAAAACGCGTAGAAAGAGAGAAGATAATTTTGTGTGAGAGAGAGATATATATATATGTTTTCTCTGAAACAATTAAAGACACAAATAAAATAAAAATAAATGGGAATTTAAATAATAATTGATTTTTAATCTAATAAAAAAGAAAAAAGATTTAAATTCGGTTACCATGGCAACCATTTCTATCTTTCCTATGAAGCACAAGAGTAAAGTGTGCTTCAAACAATTTTGAGGGCAAAACGAGAATATACATTTGAAAGAGCATCTAAAAAATAATTAATTTTTGAATTTTAATCAAAATCGTTAGAGCGAATTTTGAGAAAATCGAAAAAAACTGAAAAAGTACATCAGTAAAGTACTAGTACTTTTTGGCCGATTTTGATTAAAAGCTTATTTTGTCGGTCCCGGGGGTGTTTAACTTAAATATAAAATTTCAGCCTCCTAGCTCAATTCCTTCATGCTTAAAATTGAACACACACACACAGACACACACACAGACAGACAGACAGACCATGTCGCGAAAACCACTTTTTTGGATTCAGGGGACCTCAAAACGTGAACATCCATCAAAATCTCGACATCGAATTTTTGACATGAAACCAATACTTTCTCTCTCTATATATTAATATATATATAGAGGTAAGAGAAAGTAAAAAGTCATCTCACAACGTGTCAGGTCTGACACTATTAACTGAAGAGAGACTCGATAAAGTAAAATTTATTTTTATTATCAATTTTATAATATTATTTTTCAATCGGAAATAAGTACTAAATCAAATGATGTCAAGATGTAGACATATTTATTTAATCTTGTATCTTTAGTTGAAATATTCTTTAATCCTCACTTCATGGTTACTTTGACCAAAATTATTTTTATTAAAAATTCATTTATTTACTCAAAACAAGTAAAACCTATGTACTTTTCCAATCAATAATTATTTTTGAGGTATCTTAATAAAAAAAAATTAGGACAGGTGAATCTATATAAAAAGAAAAATACACACAGGGATAGAGCAATAAATTTAAGAAAAATTCTTTTAATTTATTTAGTAGAAAGAAGAAGCTTTATAGAATGACTCTCAAGAGAGCAAGATCGAAATTTTACATTAAAATCCCTTCAAAGGGTCTCATTAAATATTCCCTATCGGTTTTTATTGATTCTCCTCTTAGTTCTCTCTCTCTCTCTTTTCTTTTTAATTTTTTTTAATCATATAATAAATTACATCAAGTTTGACGTTAATTTTTCTTCAAAAGTCTTCTAATCAAGAATTGAAATGAAATTTTAATTTCCTATTGGCAAAGAGGAAAAAAAAAGTTTTCTTTTTTAATTTTTTTGCTATAAATCTTGATTTCAAATGTCAATTCAGTTTTTTTATTTATTTTTACCAAGTTAATTTCCTAAAAGAGTAATAGTGTTGTTTCGATTTCTGTCAAAAATTAGATGTTATTGATAAGTTGAAGAGATTGTTTTTGATATATTGAGTTAAGTAATGAGGAAGTTGGAAGGAACGCTTTGGACAATTCTCTCTCTCTCTGTCTATCGAATCTTATTTATCATTTAGTAGTATATATCGTACCTACCAGTTGGCAATTAATCACCTTGACCAGTGATCGATCATGAGAACAAGATGGTGAGGATATCTTACAACTTGCGTTATATCCAAATTCAATTCAATTATGTGTTAAATATATTAATAAAATTTTACTAATGTGTAAATTAAAATTAAAAGCTATTTTGTTAATCGATAGTGCAGTGTGGAGAAAAATGAAATAGACCAACCCCTCGATATACGGTAAAGAGGTTCCTAAGATCGAAATTTTAACTTTTTGAATGCAAAACCGTTTGGATACCAAATGGCTTAAATAAGAATGCCTGGACCCCAATATGTATAATAATCAATAACGGATATTGTCTAAAGTCTTAAATGGCCTAAGTTGCCGAAAAGACTGTGTGAATGTGTGTGTGAGTGTGAGTGTGAATGAGAAAAAAGTGTGAATGTTTAGAAAAAAAAAAAAATGCAAAACCGTGTAAATCTAAACTCATAATCAGGCTTATTCTCTAAAAACAGACGTTAAAATTTAAAATAGACAAATAGGTGTTAAAAAATAAGGTAAAAACAATCAGTGTTAAAAAATGCTATTCAAAATCACTTCCTTGCCTCAAATAGCTATTCTGTAAACGAAAATTTAAAGCCAAAGCGTTAACATTTAGTAAATAGTGTTAAAAATTAATGCCATGTCTGCCTTTAATATTCTAACTTCGTGTTTAAAATAAAAATGACATCCTTAACATAAAGAGTAAGATTATGATTTTGATAGCTTTAAAATAAAAGCAACATGTTAACGTCGCTGTTAAACTTTGGCTTTAAATTTTTGTTTACAGAATAGCTATTTGAGGCAAAGAAGTGATTTTGAATAGTATTTTTAACGCTGATTGTTTTTACATTACTTTTTAACACCTATTTGTTTCTTTTAAATTTTAACGACTGTTTTTATAGAATAGACCTGAATTTCGTTTTTATTAATTATGAATTTATTAATTCAATTTTTTTAATACTCTATTAATTAGACATCCCCATATTAAATGTAGGGTAAAAAATTGAAACATGATGAGTTTTTATTATCGTGTTTCTCTTTCTCTTATGTCATTAATGTCAAACCTGACACGTTGTGGTTAGTCTGAGAAGTAGCTTTGGGAATAATATTGAGGTGGGTTCCCGTTTCCTTCCTCAGGAATTGGATATTTTATTGCCATGTGGTGGATTTGAACTCGAGTTGTCCTAAACTCAAGATTATAAGCTTAACTGCTTTATCTCTTCGTCTAATCGCCTCTTCATTATTGTGCTTACAACTGAATTATTCTTACATTTAAACATGAATCTATGTCTACATGTAAGTTATTCTGGGAACTCATAACTGTAAACTCGTAAATAGCTCACATACTCGATATATAAATTAATTAAATATTATATATAATTTCTTATTTATAAAGAAATTATTTTTATTAATTTCATATAATTGGCATTGCGATTTTTTTTTTAGGTTAAATTCGACGTTCCTTTCCTCGTGTTCATCATGGAAATACTAAATCTACGTAGCAGTCATCTTCGAGCAATGGCAGGGAGCAACAACTCATGGTGTCATTTGGTGAGTGTTTAAATAACAATATTTAATAAAATTATTACATATGAATATTCGTTAGTAGTGTGGTAATTCCCAATAACATTAATATGTTTAATTTTGAAATAATCATCCATTATTCACTATAATGATTACAATAATATGGCTGTTTTTCAATGAATTTAATTAAATAAATTTTTTTTTTGTTATCTCATTAAAAAACTGCCCGACATTAAAAAAAATTTATTATTTAAATTTTTTGCATTGGAATTGAATAATTTTTTTTTTTTTTTTTTTTTTTACTGGAAAAAGTCTGACTGGAAATTCAAGTTGATTCTTGTCGTTACCTGGCAAAGAGCCATTCATTAATCCTGTGTCCCGGATTGCTATGCACTGGGTGGAATTAACCCACTAATACCACTCTCTTCGCTGAATTATTTATTTCTCTTATATCTCCTCAATGAAAAAAAGGCGGTAAATTTTACCTTTCTACGAAAATTTAGTTCTTTTATTTTGGCAGGATCTTCTCATTTTTCGATAGTAGACTTTGATTTTGATCTTCTGGCTAGACTAGCCGTAATAACAACAAAAATAACAAGCAAATTTATATTTACATTATATGGAGAGGCAACCAGAATTTGCCTCTGCAGGCGGGGGTTGATTTTTTTTTAATAGGCTTTTTTTAATTTGTCATTAAGCTGAAATTTTGTGGTTTTTTATGGTTAAAACAAATGCAAATTTTTTTTTTTTATTTAATAAAATAAAAGATGTTTTGAAGGCCAGATTAAAATTTATCAAAACTTTGGATGGTATGTATCAAAATAGATAAAGTTAATTTTGAGAAAATAAAAAAAAACAAGAAAAGTACATTACTAGTACTCTGGTCGATTTTATTCAAAATTTTCAATACGCTCACGAAATGAGTACATAGCTTAAGTATAAAATTTGAGTATCGAGAGATTTGCCGTTTTTGAGTTATTTCATTAAACCAAATTTTTGATAATTCCCTTGAAATTCATTAAATTTATTGTGAAATAAATTAAAATTCAAACTAATAAGGAAATCCTCTCTTTTAATGACAATTTTAAGAAAAGCAATAAAACAGACATTTAAAAGCAATAAAATCACTTTCATAGAAATTTAGGTAAATATTTTGATATTTTAACAGGAATTGATCTTCGACTAAAAAATTAGAATTTTTTACAAAATTTCAATTGAAATATCAAAAAATCTGGGTTAAGGGAATTGCTCAAAAACGAAAAAACTATCGCTACTCAAATTTTATACTTAATCAATGTCGCACGAGTCTCAAGAAATTTCAATAAAATCAGCTTAAGAGTATTAGTACTTTATTTTCTAGTTTTTTTTTTTTTTTTTTTTTATAAATAAACTCTACTTTTTCAGTTTTTTTTTGATTTTCTCAAAACTCGCTTCAACGATTTTGATTAAAATTCAAAAATCAATTATTTTTTAAATGCTCTTTAAATCTCATTTTGCCATTCAAATCTTCTGAAGACCACTTTACTCTTGTACTTCATAGGAAAGATAGAATTAATTGTTGCTATGATTATGTTCTGTGCTAGTCCCACCAGATTTTTATATAAAAATATTCAACATTTTTTTAAAGCAATAAATATCTATACTTATTTAATTGGACGATTTAATAAAAATAAATGAATTACAGTTATTTATTTATAAAGTATGCAAATAAAAAAAAAAGAGATCGAGTAGTATTTTTATATATATAAAAAAAAAAAAGAATTTCTAAAGGAGTGCATGTTTCTTTTTTTTTATTTTAATGGGTAGTCAATAATTACATGGAAAACCACTATACACTTTTTTTTTTTTACATCGTTTAATAGATAATTTGCGAGTTATGAATCATGTTCCGTTAAAATTTTTTTTTTTTTTGTCTTTTTTAATAATACATTAAATTACGCTAAATTTGATTTTAAAAAAAGTATTAAATTATAATGCAAAAGTTTTATTGTTATTAAATTCGCAAAACCGACATGACATGATTAATTACAGTTAATAAATATTTAAAAGTTTTATTTTTTTTTTTTTAATAAAAAAAAAAAAAATAATAAGTTTGATAATCAATCAAAAAAAAATTTCGTGAAGGAAAAGATGTTATAAATTTAAAAAGATCCTCTCTCCCCGCGCCTTAATACAAATCCTATCCCAAAAGGATTATATTTTCTTTATATAGTTGTAGTAGTTGTGATTTAAGACCCGAAAATAAAGTCTCTCTTATCATTTTGAAATGAATCGCGTTGGTAATACTCAATAAATCAGGCTATAATCCAGTCAAGTCAATTCGGCAAGTATATATCTATAACATTTTGGACAGAACCCACACGCCAACAAACGATTTACTAACTGCTTGCAGATTTACGATCCTTAGCCGCCCCGGGTCCTTCCGGATTGCCATTGGCCAAACTAGTATATAAATTTTTCTTTCTCTTCTCTCTCCCCCTCTCTCTCTTTCTCTTCAAATCCGTAAGATCTGTAGAGAGGCAGGACAGGGGCTCTAATGTCCGACACCAAGACAAAGCTCGAATACTGCCCGGGGGAAATTTATTGCCGTCTAAGAATAGCATTCAACTAACCGAATTGTCATTTATAAAGAAAAGTATCGATTGAAATATATTTATTTTTTTTGACAATTATTAAGCTAACTAATAAAAGTGGAGTTGCTAGTTTTCTATCACAATATTTTACTTAATGCTGTATCAGTATAATTTGAATAATATGATAGTTATACCTATTTTGATTTATGCAAAAGGAGCAGCCAAAAAAATGAAGCCTTCGTTTTTCGGAGGCATTTCGGGAAAAAGTGAAACTTTTATTTGATTGATGGCCTCAAATTTTCTCGCTCTTCTATCAGCATGTCGCGTTACACGCCGTGACGTCAAAGGCTGTGACGCTACAAGCCATGATGTCACAAGCCGTGATGACAAAAATAGGAAAATTGAAATTTAATATATATGACGAATTATAAAAAAATAATTGAGATTTAATTATTCAATTTTTAAATTGATAAAATATAATTTTTAAAATAATTTAAAATGATTCAATTATTAAATAAATATTGTTCTCAGTTTTTAACATGCGTCTATTAATTTCCCATTATCGTCCCATTTTCTATTTATTAAGTTAAGATTAAAAACGCGATTTTAATACCCATAATTGAATAGTTTTCTGAAAATTTTCAGTTAAACGTCTACGATCCGAAAAAAGTTTCACTTGCATCGTGGTTTCACAAAACCACACAATAATTCTCTCCCATCATCAGTCTTTCAAATTATGTATGTTTCGGAGTTGTCATATGGTCACAATTAATTCATTATATATTATAGGTATGGCCGAGCTATCCATTTGACTTATTTAGTGAGAATCACGTCGTGAAAATTGTTAAAAACCGAGGCTTCATTTTTTTTTTTTGCTGCACGCTCCTCTTCCTTTTAATAGGATAGTTTTTTATTTGTTTAATTTGAAAAACTTTTTAGTTAAAAATCTTTTTTTTCTTTAATTTGTTTAAGATCTTCGGCATCTGAGGCCATTTAATCCCTATCCCTATTTATTTCAATTAATTGGAAGCCATAGCATAATATAATGAAATTTTTGGCTTATTTGATGTATCTATGATACATATATACGTATTTGACTTGCAGTTTAATTGTTAGATATATCTAAATAATTGCTTTGATTTTTCCCAAGAATATGCTTTCTGAAGGGAAAATTCTCGCTATGCAAAAATTTTCTGAACCTCCCCATTTTAGGCCCGATTATTTGAATGGGATTTTGATTTAATATTTAATGAAAAGGAGAAACAAAATTATCCGAGAGTGAACTTAAATGATTTATTCGCCTAGTAACCGTTTTCTTGGCAGATGCTCGGGTATCTTGTCCTCTTAGTGGGTGTGTGGGTGGGTCATTCGACGAGAATATTTGAATAAGGGGGCCAAATGGTGGGGGGTCTTTGCTCAGGAAACGGGAGGGCGTTAAACTTAAATAATTATAAAAGCTACAAGTTCGTCAGCTATAATATTTATTTATATATATAAAGACAGACCGTCGGTGGTGCTGTTTGGTGATGTGGAGTAATGGAAAGCCGGGGGGCGGGGGGGAGAGGGGAGGGGGAGAGAGCTCTTAATGGCGCAAATAGACACGCGTAACGTCAACGGCCCGTGTGTTGTTGTTAGGGTCGATCGTTGACTCAAACCAAACAAGTTCGCTAACCATTTATTAATTAACCTTGCTGACTGTCTCTACCCATTTAATTAATTAAATTTGTCTATTTATAAATACCCAATTCGAATAATTTAACATTTGTTAATGGGAAATCCATTTTGTATTCGCATGCCGTTTGTAACATTAGGTAACCTATGTTTATATGAAAACAAATCTGGTGTGACTGGTCGCACAACACACCTGCGGTAATCGAAAGTTGGGTTCTGTGCTTGTCACACCAGATTTTTTGTGACGACATATATTTAGATTCCGACTGAGTACGGACATTCGATTTTCAAGATGTAAAATGTATAAGTATGAGAAAATATTTATATTTTGTTCCCACGGCAACCAATTTCTTCTATCTTTCTATGAAGTACAAAAGTAAAGTGGTCTTCATAAGATTTTAATGGCAAAATGAGAATATACATTTTAAAGAGCATCTAAAAAATAATAGATTTTTGAATTTTAATCAAAATCGTTGTAGCGAATTTTGAGAAAATCGGAAAAAAACTGAAAACGTACATCAGTAAAGTACTAGTACTCTTTGGTCGATTTTTTTCAAAAGCTTCGTGTCACTTCCCATGTGGGTGCCTAACCTAAATATAAAATTTCAATTTCCTAGTTCTTTCCGTTCTTGAGATATTTTGTTCATAGACACACAGACAGACAGACCATGTCGCGAAAACCACTTTTTTGGATTCAGGGGACCTCAAAACGTGTATATCCGTCAAAATCTCGACATCGAATTTTTGACATGAATCCAATACTTTCTCTATATATTTATTATTATTATAACATAGAAAACTATTTGTTACCATAGCAACTA
>JAKCPI010019005.1:0-23993 GCA_023213315.1 Euborellia annulipes | reverse complement strand
TCTCTTGCCTCTATAAATATGTTAATATATAGGAGAGAAAGTATTGGAGTCCATGTCAAAAATTGGATGTCGAGTGTGTGTTCAATTTTAATAATGAAGGAATTCGAGCTTAGGTGGTTGAAATTCTTATATTTAAGTTAGCACCCACCCCTGAGGCGTGAAAAAATGTTTTTAATCCAATTGGACCAAAAAGTACTAGTACTAGTACTTTACTGATGTACTTTTTCAATTTTTTTTTTTCGATTTTCTCAAAATTCGCTCTAACGATTTTGATTAAAATTAAAAAATCAATTATTAATGGCTCACAACTTTCTCTTACTCTCGGGTTTTTGGTGGCATCTATTCTAAAATTGGCAAAATCTCAACTTTGGGCCTCTTGCCATTCTTTTTTTGGGAGATGGATTTCTTTTTTTTAATCTGCGCTCAAAATAATCCTTGTTTATTCTAGTTTTATATAAAAAAAAAAATTCTGACTTCGATATCTTAAAAACTTTTTGAGATATTCGCACAGAAAAAGAAAAGTTTCTTAAAAAAATGATAGTATTGAGTTTCTTTTGCTTTGCTCAGCGACAAGTCGCTCCCGCAAGACTCTTGATCTACACTCATGAATTTAAAAAAATTAATTCGGGACGATAGGCGACCCCAAATGACAAACATATATATTTCCGGGCAGATATTCTCCTCTATATTTTCTAAAATATTTTAATTTAGCTTTTAGCCTATCGTTTAAACAACAATTTTTTTCACATGGTTTCCTCCTTTTTATTGTAATGTACAAATTTAAAATTGGTTTGAATATGTAATGAGAAGAGCCAATTTTATTAAAAGCGGCATCTCTATATATATATATATATAAGTCATTACATTATCTCGTTATGTTTATTCTTGTTGTTTTACTCGAGAAGGGTGATTTTTAATGGGGCCTTTTAATTGCTTAGTCTTTTAGGGTAGACAAGTGCTCTCAATATCCGTATTGCGCACTTCCCTTTTTCACTTCCTCCTACCATTGGGGGTTAATCAAATCCCTCGACACCGACATTTCCTCAAAGCAATCGCAGGAAACTTGCCGGATAGCTCAATAAATTTGCCATTTTCTGGATTGGACATTTTCCGATCGGTTATGGTTATTGTAGTTGTAGGTTTGGTGTCTCTCTCTCCCTCTATCCCCCCTCCCTCCCCCATCTAGCAGACAGAAAGTAAATAACCTTGGTTTTTCGGCGACATAAAATGCACTAATAAGTCGGTTGATGGTGGGGGAGAGACTATAGGACGGTGGCTGAATGCCAATCGAACTCTCGTGATGACGACTGCATTCCAATTTCTCTCTTCCCTCCCCTTTTATTTTTTATTTCAGAGACTCTCTCTCTCTCTCTCTCTCTCTCTCTCTTTCATTTAAGGGTTGTATTCGGCGAATTAATCCCAACTTAATTAACCATTCCCATAGGGATAAAAATTCTATAATTAAACTAGTTTTTTTTTTTTTTAAATTTAAGCTATTTTGAATTTGATAAGAGTAGGTTTGTAAATAAACAAAAGATTTTAAAGTAAACTGCATTTGAAATTATAAATTGAATTAAACTTCAAATTATACATTTTATAATATAATTTACCGAGGATAAACACAAAATGTAAAGCATCAAAAAATATGAAGTAAAAAACCAGCTGTGGGGGCGAAGCCCTAAGGTAGCGGACTTTAATATCCCGAGTGGCCAAATTTTTTTTCAAATTTTCCCTCCACATGAAGATTATGATCCTTTTTAAATTTTATATTCTAAATGAAATATTTCAAAATATATCTTCTAATTAAATTAAATATCTTTTGGCCAAGATACCTAGCGTATTTGTAAGTCCTAAATGTGGAATTATGTCTGTATGTCTCCCCCCCCCTCCTTCCCTTTCTATCAAAATATATAAAACTGAACGCATTAGATCATTGAAATTATGGACTGGACCGGATTTTCCACAGGCAAAGTAGACAATTGTCTCTGGTGGCGGACTTTTAGGCGGTGAGAAATTATAAAAACAAATCTGGTGTGACTGGTCGCACAGCACACAATTTTCTCTTAACTTGAGAACACAACTATTCTGTGCTTGTCACACTAGATTTTTGTGTCGAGTTATATTTAGTTTCCGCCAATATATTAAAATTCAAGATGTAAAATTTATAAACGGGGAAAATATTTATATTTTGTTACCATTTTCTATGAAGTACAAGAGTAAAGTGTGCTTCAAAAGATTTCAATGGCAAAATGAAATTATAGATCATTGTAGACAAAAGTGTCTCTTCCAGCGATTTTGATTAAAATTGAAAAATCAATTTTTTTTTAAGGTCTTTTTCGGTATCTAAAGCCATTTAGACCCCATCTCTATTTATTTCAAATGATTTGTAGTCAAATCAAATGAAATAAATTTTTTCTCGCTTGGGACGGGAAGCGAACCCGGGACTCCGGTGCGAGAAGCTAATGTCTTCTCACTGAGCCACGGCTCCCGGGCAATCAATTATTTTAAAGAGCATTAAAAAAATAATTGATTTTTCACTTTTAATCAAAATCGTTGGAACAGTCAAGCAGACACACAGACAGACCATGTCGCGAAAACTACTTTTTTGGATTCAGGGGACCTCAAAACGTGAAGATCCATCAAAATCTCGACATCGAATTTTTGACATGAATCCAATACTTTCTCCTCTATATTATTAACATATATAGAGGTAAGAAAATGTAAAAATAATAATATTTATCCAAAATAATTAATTTCTATATTAAAATATTTTACAATGACACTTCATATGGTATTTTATCCGAAAATTTTCATGCCCTTCAATAATTTCCTACGATTTCTTGCTTTAATTGTAGATGTGTATCAAATTTTATATGTTGCTTTTTTACTTCTCTTACCTATGTATATATTGTAATATATATATAGAGAGAAAGTATTGGTTCATGTCAAAAATTCGATGTCGAGATTTTGATGGATCTTCACGTTTTGAGGTCCCCTGAATCCAAAAAAGTGGTTTTCGCGACATGGTCTGTCTGTCTGTGTGTCGGTGGGGGGGGGGGGGGGGGGGGGGGGGGGGGGGGGGGGTGTGTGTCTGTGAATCAAAATATCTCATTAACGGATGAGCTAGGAGGTTGAAATTTTATATATAAGTTAGGCACCCCCATGGGACGAGATCACGAAGCTTTTAAACAAAATCGACCAAAGAGTACTAGTACTTTACTGATGGCACTTTTTCAGTTTTTTTCGATTTCTCTCAAAAATTCGCCCCAACGATTTTTTTTTAAAATTCAAAAAATCAATTATTTTTAAATGTCTCTTTAAAATGTATATTCTCATTTTGTGCATTGAAATCTTCTGAAGGCCACTTTACTCTTGTACTATCCATAGAAAAGATAGGAGAAATGGTTGCCATGGTAACAAATATATAAATATTTTGCCATACTTATAAATTTTACATCTGAAAATCGAATGTACCCTACTGTCGGAAACTAAATACATGTCGACACAAAAAAATTCTGGTGTGACAGCACAGTACACAACTTTCGATTACCGAAGGTAAGAGAAAGTTGTGTGCTGTGCGCCAGCTCTCACCAGATTTTTAAAAAATATGTTTGAAAACTCTAGACGAAGGGTTCAACTATGATATTTTTTTCTTTTTTCCTTTTTTTTTTTTTTTTTACCCCTTCCACCACCAAAAAAATTTTTTTTTTTTTCTTCTTTCTCTTTCTTTTCGTTATCAATGAAAAAAAGTGTCTCACGTATGTACTTTCACTCGTATTGAGATTTCTCTCTCTCTCTCTCTCTCTCTCTCTTTTCTTCTTCTTAACTAATTATTTCTCTAAATCATTAAATCAACTGAACAATTACAATTTTATTGATGCCGCTTTGATAAATAACAATATTATTATTATTATTATTTTTTTTTTATTAATCTTTGATTAAATAAATAGAGAATTAATCGATTCAGAACAATAATAACTAATTCCACTCACAGATTTTATTTTTTGCCCCAGCTATTTATTTATCTCGAACTAAACAATAGGTTGTTTTTAACTAATGATAGTCAACCAGTCTTGGGTGTGTTACCTTTGATCATCTTTCGAGAAAATTTTTTTTTTTCTTTTTTTTTTAATAAAAAAAAACATTCACACTTTTTTCTCATTCACACTCACACTCACACACACATTCACTCAGTCTTTTCGGCAACTCTGGCCATTTAAGACTTTTAGACGATAACCGTTGTGATTAGTATATAAATTGTGGGTTCAGGCATTTCTATTTAAGCCATCTGGTATCCAAATGGCTTAAATAAAATCATCGGACTGCCTGGGTCCGAACCCGCGACGTTTGATATAGGAGGGAGGCGCTCTACCTACTACGCCAAACTCGGGGGCCTTTTTTTTTTCTTTATCATAGAATGATTTTTGAATTTATATTATAAATGATGGGAGCCCGGGAATTTAATTAAATTTATATTATTTAGTTTTGAATTTATTCAAATTTGAAATAACATGAATTAAAAAAAAAATTTTTTTAATAGAAAAATTCGATAATTATTAGGTAGATTTAGGCAGCCAGCAAGTGATAAAAAAATCATTGTGTGGTTTTATGAAACCACAATGTAAGTGAAACTTTTTATTCGGATCGCAGGCGTTTGACTGAAAATTTTCAGAAAATTATTCAATTAAGGTGCGCGTCTCGGGGTGCTAATTTTGGGACTTTCCAGCGGCCACAATTTTGAAGCTATCGACCTCAATTTTTTTTTAAATTAAAGCTATTTAAAATATCTACAAATAATAGAAGCCCTTTTTTTGATTTTCGAAAAAAATTTTTTTTTTTAGATTAATCGCATTAAATAAAAGATATTTAAAAAAAAGGAGCTCTATAAGTTGTAGATAATTAAATTAGTAATCATTGTGTTAAAAAATAATTAATTTTTTGCCTTTAATTAGCTGATCTAGAATGAAATGGAACAAGTTCCGTGTATTCCAATGGGGGAACACTAACGCCATCTCTTGCCGCCTCGAGTCAATCGTGTTTTAAGGCTCAAACACACAGAACGCGAAATTCGCGACGCTCAGGCTACGCGCGCATTTCGCGGCGAAAGGCGTTTTTGCTAAGCCACACAGGAAGCGTAATCTGGGCGTACGATCCGGTATTGTGTATATGTTTCAACAACCTTTATTTAATGAATTTATAAATATTTTATAAATAAAGTATTATATTACGAAAGAAATAGAATATCATTGCAAAATTAGATTTTATTTAAATCTTATTTTATTAATGATAACTTTGATTAAATATTTTTCGAGGCTTGTAAATTAGAATAAGATAATACTATTCAATTACCTCGATTCGGACTTTTTACTAATCATAGATTGGCTGCCAACAAAAAACATATTTATTACAGTCTTATTAAATATAGACTATAATATAACTTTAATATTTATTATTTACTTTTATTTAGTTAGAGGCGAAAAAACAAGTATTTTTAACTCTATAAGTTTTTTCTATTTCATTACTCATCTTGATGATTCGCCTGTTCGCGCGAAGGAGTTGTAAATTTGTACAACTCGAAAAAGCTGTCGCGCGAAAGAGAGCGTTTACGCCGCGTAAGTTCGCCCCCTGTGTGACGGGGATGATACAGTCTTGCCTTATACAACATTTCGCGCCCTTTCGCGGCGTTGAAAAAACGCCAGCGTCCGCGAATTTCGCGTTTCTGTGTGTTTGAGCCTTTAACGGTTTTTCGAGACGCGCACCTTAATTCTATACCGAACGTCGCGGGTTCGGACCCCAGGTAGTCCGATAATTTTATTTAATGCCTAGGGTCCACTATCGCCGAGACATAGCAAGACCGAATGTGTGCAGCAACTCTCGCCTCGTGTTAGCCCCTCTCGTGCGCTCTCGCCTGCCTCGCCTCGCCAAACAGTTCTAGAATGTACTGGCGTGCCTCGGGTGCCCTCGGCGAGTATTTCCTCGCCTCGTGGCGCTCCGTTCGTTGTCGGTTTTTTGCCCGAGTCAAAGGAAACGAGAGACACCAAAATTAACTCATAGTCGAAAAGCGAGAGTGTACTTAGCACCACTTGGTTTCGTGCCTTCTCGGCAAATGTTTCGTCTCGGTACACATTGAGCGAGAGTGGACTTAGTCCAATTAGGGTCTAGACACCTCGACAAATGTCTTGCGAGTGCACTCGGCGATAGTGGACCCTAGGCATAAGACATTTGGATACCAAATGGCTTAAATAAGAATGCCTGGACCCAGTAGCGTAGCCAGGATTTCTGCTTGGGGGGGGGGGGCCAAAAGTTTTATGAACCCCCCTCCCCCCTTCTCCAAGAAACTTAAAGTGGAGAAATTTTTTAGATAATATCAAGAGTCGCGGGAGCGACTCGTCGCCGAGCAAGCAAGAAAAGCAAAAAGAAAGCAAAGAAACTCTTAATACTACCATTTAGTTGACATTCCAATAGATGCCAATGGCCCATTGCATTTAGATGGACGAGTCGTCCCTAGACTATATTATCAAGAATGATTTTAAATCCTTAATAAAAGATAGGGACTTGAAAAAATTTTTTGAGAAACTTTTCTCTTTCTGGGCGAATATCTCAAAAAGTGTTAAAGATATCGGAGCCAAATTTTTTTTATATTAAACTAGAATAAATAAGGATTATTTTGAGCACGAATTCAAAAAAATTCCAGTGCCAAACAGAATGGCAGAGGCTCAAGTTGAGATTTTGCCGATTTCGGAAGGTCAAAAGTTAGTCTCTTATTTTTCCTTTTTTTTTTTTTTTTTTTTTTTTTTTTTTTTTTTTTTTTTTTTTTTCATTCTTTTCTTCAATTTTCAAATTTTTAGACAAAGCTACAGGTTTCCCTGCTGGACCGATTTGGATGAAATTTAAAATACATATAGATACTATCAAAAACCCGATACCTTTGATATAAAATTTTATTTTGGATCAAAAGTGACTTTTTTGAGGGGTATTCAAAATTTCAAATTTGTCCTATCTTTAACGTGGCGAAAAGACAATTCTAACTATTTTGCTCCCTGATGACGTCATTTAGAAACATCTATTGATATTAGTAATTTTCATCCCTAATGGAATAAAAAATTTTAGGATGGATCCCTTGAGATAGAAATACAATAAATAGATTAACGTGATAAGAAGAAGTGCTACCAACATAACAAAAATAAAAAACCTAAAATTTTATAAAATTTAGAGAAATCCTATGTTTATCGTTTCGAATGGATACCAAATGATGTATTTACATTCTACCAACATAACAAAAATAAAAATCCTAAAATTTTATAAAATTTGGTGAAATCCTATGTTTATCGTTTTGAATGGATACCAAATGATGTATTTACATTCTACCAACATAACAAAAATAAAAAACCTAAAATTTTATAAAATTTGGTGAAATCCTATGTTTATCGTTTTGAATGAATACCAAACGATGTGTTTACATTCTACCAACATAATAAAAATAAAAAACCTAAAATTTTATAAAATTTAGGGAAATCCTATGTTTATCGTTTCGAATGGATACCAAACGATGTATTTACATTCTACCAACATAACAAAAATAAAAAACCCTAAAGTTTTATAAAATTTGGTGAAATCCTATGTTTTTCGTTTTGAATGGATACCAAACGTTGTATTTACATTCTACCAACATAACAAAAATAAAAAACCTAAAATTTTATAAAATTTGGTGAAATCCTATGTTTATCGTTTTGAATGGATACCAAACGATGTATTTACATTCTACCAACATAACAAAAATAAAAAACCGAAAATTTTATAAAATTTAGGGAAATCCTATGTTTATCGTTTTGATTGGATACCAAACGATGTATTTACATTCTACCAACATAACAAAAATAAAAAAAAACTAAAATTTTATAAAATTTGGTGAAATCCTATGTTTTTCGTTTTGAATTAATACCAAACGATGTATTTATTTTTTACTGTTTGGAATGCATATTAAAATATCTATTCATGGGATAACTTAATATTTAATAATTATTAAATAATATTTAAATGCAATATTTCACAAAAAGAAGTGAAATCTCAGCCAAAAACATCGAAGATGCAAAAAGGGGCGCCTCGCATTATTTTTGCCCAGCGTCGAGGTGAAATCAAAAAAATGCGCCTCGCTTTTCTGATTTATATAAAAGCGAGGATATATGAAACAAATAAAATTCTGTAGGGGTTTTATTTAAGTGAAAATATTTCCTCGCTTTTATATAAATCAGAAAAGCGAGGCGCATTTTTTGATTTCACCTCGACGCTGGGCAAAAATAATGCGAGGCGCCCTTTTGCATCTTCTTGTTTTAGGCTGAGATAATTATAAATAAAAAACAAATAAAAAAAAAATTTTTCTTTCTTGAAATAAAAAATAATTTTAATATAAAATTCGTAAATATTAGAGATTTTTTCAATTATTTCTAAGTTTTTTGTTAGATTTTAGAATTTATGAGAGTTGATAAAATAATTATTTAAAAAACCATTAGGGAAAACAATAGGTATTTTTTTGTTTTGGAGAAGGCTTTGGGGGGGGGGGCCCGGCCCCCTGGGCCCCCTGAATACGCCACTGCCTGGACCCCAAATAATAATATATATTCATAACGGTTATCGTCAAAAGTCTTAAATGGCCTAAGTTGCCGAAAAGACTGTGTGAATGTGTGTGTGAGTGTGAGTGTAAATGAGAAAAAGTGTGTATGTTTTTTTTTAAAAGAAAAAAATAAAAAAAAAAAAGATTTGAATCATTTTAAATTATTTTAAAAAATTATATTTTATCAATTTAAAAATTGAATAATTAAATCTCACAATTATTTTTTTATAATTCGTCATATATATTAAATTTCAACTTTCCTATTTATATAAAATTAAAAACATTAGAATTATGCTAAGCCTAGCTCTTATACTCTCTTGTGGGTAATGAAAATTATATAATATTACATATGAACAGTCAGGGGCGTATATCATAGGGGGGGGACAGCTCTATGGGAAGAATGATTATAAGTTTTTAGTTGTCTGATATGTGGCTAGATGGCAATACTAGATTAGTTAAAAATTTATCCTGTAGAGTTCGTTCCATTCGCCAACAATATAACATTTTTTCATGAGTTTAAATAAACAAGAGCCCACGGGGCGTGGTGTAGGGGTTAGCGTTCTAACCTCATATACCAAACGTCGCGGGTTCGGACCCCAGGCAGTCCGATGATTTTATTTAAGCCATCTGGATACCAGATGGCTTAAATAAAAATGCCTGGACCCTAATATATATAAATTCATAAATAACGGTTATCGTAAATGTCTTATATGGCCTGAGCTGCCGAAAAGACAGTGTGAATGTGTGTGAGTGTGAGTGTGAAGAGAAAAAAGTGTGAATGTTTTTTTAAAAAAAAAAAAAAAAAAAAAATAAACAAATAAAAAAAAAACATTATAAATTTGAATATAATAAAATTGTAACGTGCCCTACTCAATTATTCACCCGCAATTATTGCCCTTCGCATTCTATATGCTCTACGTGTTTTTAAAATGGAGAAAGAAGTAAGTTCTTAATTATTTCATTATTTATTTATTTTTTTTTAAATATGTGACCGTCCACAATGGGGTTTTTAAATTACCCCCTCCCAAAAAAAAAAACAGTGGGGAACCCTGAAAAATATTCTATTCATCAGAATCAATGTATTTTATATAAAAAATTTGAAAAAAAAAACAAGACTTTAAACTCATTTTTCTCAAAACTAATATATAATCGTAATCCAGTTTCGATGCATTGTTAAGGGATGCTTTATAAAATACTTGCCTGAAAAGATATGGGGTAAATTATTTTGTTTTCCTGCAAAAGAAACGCTTCTCCGCCAGTGTCTTCAAAATCTAGATCTAAACGAATTAATTTCATTTACTGCAAGACAGATTAATAACAGAGGATATAGGGTTTGCCAAAGGCATTTCAATGACACCCAATTCCAAAATAATTTACAACTTAAGCTTCTCAAGCAAGTTATTCCTCCACCGATTTGTTGTTACACTGTGCAAGAAGAAAAAATACACGCAACATCCAAGCCAAACAATCTACTGGGAGTTAATTTTTTTTTATTCGGTGAAACCTAATTTTCTAAACAAAATAATAAAAAAATTTTTGCCAATTTACTTGTAGATTTCTTGCACCCTTCAAATAAAGGAATAATTAAAGAGGAGAAAAATCAAGACTACATAGATGACAATGTCCAAGAAGAGGAAGAGGCAACACTGAAAACATCCACGCCCAGCCTTTGCAGATTAATTATAATTTTTTTACAATTTGCAATAAATTTTTTTAACACTAATTTCTCTTTTTTTCATTTACTGTTCATTTTCAAATAATTGTTTTAATCTTTTTTTTTATTTTATCATACCGATAAACATATATATTAATATCAAGGGCGGATAGAGGGGGGGGCAAAGGATTTAATTACCCCCCCCCGAGATTTGAAAAAATACTTTTTTTCAAAAATAAATTTATTTTTAATGAAAAATTTTAAAAATTAACACTTAAAAATTTGATTTGTATTTATATTCTGGCAAACAAGTGCAGAATAAGCCTGTAAATTACCGAAATGAAGAAAAAATTGCGTGCTGTGCGACCAGTCGCACCAGATTACCCCCGTTTCCCCCGAGAAACACCTCTGGATCCGCCCTTGATTAATATACAGAAAATATTGAATAAATATCAAAAATTCAATACGAATTGGACGAAGTTTTCCTGTGCAACTATCACATCAGTATTTGAAACAAATTAAATTTTTCGTGCACTTTTTTTTTTTTTTAATTTATTTAAGGTCTTTTTCGGCATCTAAGGTGATTTAGACCCCATCCCTATTAATTTCAAATGATTAGTAGCCAATTCAAATTAAATAAATTTTTTCTCGCTTGGGACGGGACGCGAACTCGGGACCTTAGGCACGAGAAGCTAATGTCTTCTCTCTGAGCCACGGGTCTCCCGCGCAAAATAATAGGTCGACACGCGTATAGAGGGCGCTAAACTTATAAACAATTTTTAACCTGGAGCTGTCCCATCTTGATTGTATGATCTGTGGCGTATATAGACATTTTTTTCGGGGGGCGGGCGAACTCAAAAATTTTTCTGAGGAAAATTTTTTTTTTAAGAAACTATACTTTTTTCACACGAAATTTTTTGAGGAACATTTTTTTCTATTGCTGAACCAAAGTTTTCCATCCTGCGGAAAAATTTGTTGCGCTGATGTCTGTATATCCCTATATATGTATATGTGTTTGGGAAATTTCGGGGGGCCCGGGCCCCCTCGGCCCCCCCTTAAATACGCCCCTGTGAACAGTATTAGATCTAAATTGACAATATATATTTTGTATTTTAATAATATAAAATATAGTCTACTCTTGGAGGGCTGAAGATGGCCTTGTTGATCATAGCCGAAACGTTCCGAAATAAAGAGTGTTAACAAAATAGATGCTTTTTTATTATTATTGGATGCATCCTCTTTTTATATCATTAATCTAAAAACCTTAATTATAAATCCTCGGCATTTCGGAATCACATCGATCCCATCTTCAGGACGATAAACTGTTAAGGTGCGCGTCTCGGGGTGCTAATTTTGGGACTTTCCAGCTGCCACAATTTTGAAGCTATCGACCTCAAATTTTTTTTTAAATTAAAGCTATTTAAAATATCTACAAATAATAGAAGCCCTTTTTACTTTCTCGTATAGAGAAAGTTATGTAATCGTAAAAAAATTCGACTTCGAGATTTTGATGTTTCTCCACGTTTTAGACCTCCCTGAGTCCAAAAAAATAGTTTTTGAAATAATCACAGAAGAAATAGAAAATATTCGTTAATTTTGATATTCAGTTTTCGAAAAAATGTCAGAGAATAAAAACTTTTTAAAATAGAGTATTTTATCATAATATAACAAAAAAATTGAAAATTTCAAAATTTTTGAAAAAACTTTTTAAGTAAAGTACTACTTCCAAGTGACGTATTTACTCCAAAAGTCAGGGGCGTATATAAGGGGGGGGGGCCGAGGGGGCCCGGGCCCCCCCCGAAATTTCCCAAACACATATAAATATATAGGGATATACAGACATCAGCGCAACAAATTTTTCCGCAGGATGGACAACTTTGGTTCCGCAATAGAAAAAATGTTCCGCAAAAAATTTCGTGGGGGAAAAAAATATAGTTTCTTAAAAAAAAAATTTTCTGCAGAAAAATTTTTGAGTTCGGGCTCCCCCGAAAAAATTTCTATATACGCCCCTGCCAAAAGTTGATAGAAATCTACAATTTTAGTGTAAGGAGCATATACCAAATTTCATCTATCTAGCTGCTTTGGTTTTTAAGCAATTGTGTTCACACACACACCCAGACGTAATTCCAAAAGAATATACGAGAAAGTCTCGGGGAAGTCAATCCCCATATTTTTGATTTTCGAAAAAAAAAAAATTTTTTTTAGATTAATCGCATTAAATAAAAGATATTTTAAAAAAAGGAGCTCTATAAGTTGTGGATAATTAAATCAGTAATCATTGTTAAAAAATAATTAATTTTTTGCCTTTAATTAATTAGCTGGAAAGTCTAGAATTAAATGCAACAAGTTACGTGTATTCCAATGGGGGAACACTAACGCCATCTCGTGCCGCCTCGAGTCAATCGTGTTTTAACGGTTTTTCGAGACGCGCACCTTAATGTTGCTTAGATAGATGCATTTCGGTTCAAACAAAAATAAATGATTAAATTTGCATATACCATTTGATGTACCTATATGAGAATTGCTGAACGTGCATGGGCTGTATTAATAATTTAATCATTTATTTTTGTTTGAACCGAAATGCATCTATCTAAGCCAACATTAACAGTTTATCGTCCTGAAGATGGATTCCGAAACGTCGACGATAATTAAATAGTTTTTTTTTTTTATATCCAATTTCTGACTGTCTATCATCTACCTAATCCTAATAAAAAAATTTTTTTTTACATGAGTTGTTTCCATTTAAATTCAAATTTTATGTAGCCTACAAATTTTAAGAATGGTTATTATTTACACAAATACTCTGAATGTTTCAGTAGCGTAACGTTTTTTTAGCTGCCCCCCCCCCGCAAACCTTTATTTCGGGCCCCATTATTAGACCTTACAAAAAATATTTTTAAAATACAGTATATCCCTGAACCCTGAGGGCCCCGGGCCCTCTCAAAGATAATTTTTCATTAAATTTTTCCGTTTTTACTGGAGCCCTGAGGACCCCAGGCCCTTTCAAATTTTCATTAATTTTTTTTTAATCTAAATTTTTCCGTTTTTACCGGAGCCCTGAGGAGATACAGTTTTTTAGCCCGGCCCGGCCCGTGGGCCCCCAGGTCCGCCCCCCCGCATTGCGGGGTCTGCGGGGCGTACGTTACGCCAGTGGAATGTTTTAAGTTATCTGTTAATATTTTTTTTCTATATTTAAATAAAATGTTAGATTAGAATTTTTTTTATCTTTGATAAAATGAGGAATTGCTATTTTGATTTTGTCTCTTATATTTTTTTTTCACCATCAATTAATATTAGATTAGATTCAAAAGTATTTTATAAAATGGGACTTGCTATTTTGATCTTTTTCTAAAGAGAGCGCAAACTGGCATTGACTTCTCTCACAATCAGTTGAGTGCTACACGTTGGGGCTCTCTCTCTCTCTCTTCTCCTCCCGTGTATTTTTGTTAAAGTGAATAATTATATAGTGTAACTCAGCCCGAACACATACAGTTAGTCAACCCCATCCCATTTTGAGCAATTTATTGAAGGTATTTAATAATCTCTTTTTTGAAAAGGGTGAATAAATAGATCCAGAGCTAGTATTCAGGCAAATTTATTCGGATTATATCCCTCCGCTATAGGCCAACGTTTCGGAGCTCAAACGGCTCCTTCTTCGGACCATGCGGTGTCAAGAAAATATTGAGGGCGAATTATTTTCTTGACACCGCATGGTCCTGAAGAAGGAGCCGTTTGAGCTCCGAAACGCTGGCCTATAGCGGAGGGATATAATCCGAATAAATTTGCCTGAATACTAGCTCTGGATCTATTTATTCACCCTTTTCAATAATATCCACCAGGCTGCCCCTATCTTCATCACAATCTCTTTTTTATTTTCTCTTATTTATGATTAGAAAAAAAACAAACGTATTATTGTATATTTAGGTTCTTCTTTCGAATATTAAATTTAATAATTACGTATTTATTTAAGGAATTTATTAATAGGGTAAGAAAAATGGGGGAGAGGGGTTATCAAAAAAATCCTTCACTAAGTTATTTACACATTAAAAATTTTTATTAATAACTCAATCAGTATACCCCAGGGTTGAATTAAGGGTTAAACATAATTCGTCTGTCTGTCATTTTTTGTTGTCAGTTTTCTTAAACATAGATCTTCCGCTTCATATTTATTTATTTTTAAAATATTAATTAAGTTCAAGGCTCCATTATCGAGCACATAAGGCACTTGTGGTGCCCACTGTACACAATATGTACAAGGAATATATATTATACTAGGCGGCGCCCCCTGGAAACCCTTGCTCACCTGGGCAGGCAAGTTTGTTGCCAATTAGGGTATTTCTTGTTGAAATGCAAAATTTAAAAAATTGAAGAAATTTGATTATAATAAGGATAGTGGATAGCAGCCAGGAAAAATCAAATCAGACAAAAACAAGATCAATTTTTATCAGATTTCCCTTTATTTGATCGACGTTTCGGACGCCGGTCGCGCCCTTCCTCAGGACCTATCCTTATTAAGTTAAACAGCCATATTCTCCATCATCTTTTGATTATAATTAATTTTCCAAATATTTAAGAGATTCAGATTATTACTAAGTTACTCCCAGATCCATGTACTATATGTGTACTTAATTCCAAATAGATTCATTGGAAATTGTGGATTTCTATAAAACATAGACATATATTGGGATCTATGGGAGAGGCGTGGCTTCACCTGGTGGCAAAAATGAACTAGCCATTGTAGGATTGAATGGCTGAGCTGATACGCAAGTACACGAGTTTTATGAGACAAAAAGTTTAATTAAAAATAAAAAATGGGTGTGACGGTACAGGAAATTTGTAGGTTTTCTTCTGCCACACTTACTAATAGAAATTTTATTTGTGGAGATAATATTATTGATCCTGGTCATGTTTTAAAGTGAGTAATAGTAATGACAGTTTCAATGACAGACCAAATTCTTGCTTTCTGTTTACAAACAACAAGTTTACGAGAAGAATTTCATGCAGTGGCGTCATTGGGGGGAGGGGGAGGCATTTGCCCCCCCCCCAAGGGTTCTGATTTTTATAAAATTTTATATTATTCAAAATAAAATGCTCCAAAATACATCTAGGAGTATACAAACTGTACAAATTTTATAATAATAATAACAAAAAATGTGTTTGGAGTGCACCACATAAATCAGCTCTTAAAAAAATACGATATGAGACGCCTTTGCTCGAGCACAATTGTTTTAGAGAAAAAACAAGAAAAAGATGGAGGCAAAAATTAAAAAGGTTTCTAAATCTGATAGATTGATTCTTCTACAATAAAATTATTTATAATTTTCACTATACTGTCTTTTTTTGGAAAATAATGAAATCGAACTGTTTCATGCTTAGATGCATGACTTTTACACCCATAAACATAGAGTAGATACACATTGCTTTTATTTTTATAAGGAGAAAATTTCATATTTGTGAATATATTAGTGTATGTATGTATTATTTATTAATCTAACAATAATGTTTACTCGTGGGTTATAACTTTTTTTTTAAATAATACAATTATATCAGATGTTTAAATGTTCTTGTCCCTTATATCACGTTAAACGTATGAAGGTTTATCCTACAATCGCTAGTTCGAATTTAAGCCACCAGGTAGAGTATTGAAATGCTAAAGATCCCAATACATACATACGTTTTTCCCATTTCATTTATATTTATAAATATTTTTTAATAAGTAATATTTACTAAATAATAATTTTTTTTACAAATGATTTACATTTTTCAGAGGTACCAATCATTTTTACTAAAAAAGTATGCTCTGAAAATAAAATCACTTTTTTTTGCTAAAGATCCCAATACATACATACGTTTTTCCCATTTCATTTATATTTATAAATATTTTTTAATAAGTAATATTTACTAAATAATAATTTTTTTTACAAATGATTTACATTTTTCAGAGGTACCAATCATTTTTACTAAAAAAAGTATGCTCTGAAAATAAAATCACTTTTTTTTTATAAATCCAAACTGATGATGCCTCTTTATTTCTATGAAGAGATAATATAAAATTAATTTATATTTTTATTTTCTTTGTATTTTAGGCCCTTTAATCGCCTTCGAGAAGTGACACCATGTATCCAGAGCAACCTCCAGATCTCCAGCCAGCGAGGCGTACTTGAAGGGGGATCTCATCTCAGCAAGGGACATATCAACAGCTGATCGAGTGCAGCAGCTACATCAAAAGTCTGTATGAACATTTACGTGAGCGTAGAGTGAGAGACACTTAGAATTTTCAAAAAATTTTTTTTAATTTTCCCAATTCGGCCTAAAACATTTTTAGATATATTGACATAGGTGCATGGATAGGATGTTATTAATACATTTAATTCTCCCATTTCAGATTCCCTGACTTTTAAATATTAAAGATTTAAATTCAAAATTAAAATTTTTTTTTTTCATTTTTTTTTAATTTAAAATTTTATATTTCTTTTCTAAATTCATTTGAGTACCCAAACAGATTTTAGAATGATGACTGTTTTTCAAGGTAATGAATGGATGAATGGTCAATGTGCAAAAGGTAAAAAATTGTTGGTATAAGGTGTTCATATGTGCACATTATTCTCGTTCATTCATTATCCATCGATGGATATCAACATCATCATATGAGACAATTCAAGTGTGCATGTGTTATTATTTTAGCCATTATTATATAATTCAGTATTAGGATTTAAGTTTTGCGTGTATGGGGGGGGGGGGGGGTGATCTCTTTTACTAATCTAATGTTAATTTTAATTTTTAAGAATACACACAATTCTTATTAGATTATTTAGAAATAGATAGGTATATATAAGGGCGCTAAACATGATTAGAAAATCTCTACGCTCACGCATTTATATTTATTTATAGGTGTTTGGGCTTTCTGTGTCGGAATTCTCTGATGTTCTTTTGAATTGACGTTCAATTGTGAATTGATTCCTCAATACTGGCATAGGGTGTTGTTGTTCGTCCCATTTAAGTTTAGGCAGGGCTCCCAGCAGAGGATCATTTCACTTTTGGCCGTTGTTCAAGGGAAATAGGAGAATTCCTCTATCGTGTGTTTCTCCCTTTCGCGTGTTTGAGAGAAAGAGTGTTTTCTCTTTCTCCGGAGTTCTGTCATTCGGTGCTGAGTTCTGGGCCTTGGTTGTTTCAGGACAGAGTGAGTTAATGTTCAAGATGTTAGGAGTTCGTATAGGATGTTGTTAGCTTTTAGGGTTATTTTTTTTCAGCATGCGTCTTGAACAACGTCATTCTGTTTCTGAAATGAGCAATCAAGGGGGTTCTTCAGTATTGTATTGTCAGGGCTTCCTTCCTAACTCGTGAATGAACATCAGATCAATTAACTCTGCTCTATTTTAGTTCGCTATTAAAAGACATTGATTAGGAAGGTAGGTGGAGATTAATTGATCTGTAATGTGTCTTAGTACATATGTACTGTATGTGTTCCATTTCCTCTTTACCTTTCTTTGGGTTTGTGGGCGCGTTTTCGTCGTATCGTTCCGAAGTGATATAATAAAGGCTTACCTGCCTTCCGGGAGTGTCCGCGATCCGCGACCGCCTCAAGAAAGAAGAGGAAGTGCATTTTAGAATTAGATGGCCGTCTCGGTCATAGATAGTGTGGGATTAGGTTAGCTTTTAGGGAAGCCCTCGTTGAGCCGAAAGAAGCAGTCTTCAGTGTAAGTTAAAGAAATTTTCAATATTACAAGGCATAAATGATATAAACTAATCCTTTAATTCTTCTTTTGTTTTAGATGGTTAGGGTGGAAGTGGGGGCTGAGATCGCCTTCAGGACATAACCAAGTAGATCTTTTCGTAAGTATTAAACCAAATCATTAAAAAAATTATTTAATATTTTAATTAACAAAATTCTTTAATATTTTTTTCCTTTTTTTCTTTTAGAGTTGGAACGGAGATTTCGTCTGGGCAGCAGGACTTTGTCGCTCATCTCTAGGATTACTACAATGTCTACATTTTGGTGAGCACATTTTTAATTTTTGGTTAGATTTGTTCATTAAGGGTTAAATTATAGAATAATATACAAATTTTGAGGAGGCGATTAGCCGAGGGTATAAAACAGTTAAGCTTATAATCATGAGTAGCGACTACTCGAGTTCAAATCCTCCTCATGGCAAGAAATTATCCTATTGAGGAAGGAAGGAAACGGGAACCCAGAAAGAGATAAAAATTTTCACAAGAAATTAGTTATTTGCTTAATAGGTATAATAACTCGGTGGTGTTGAAGTTCAAAAAAAGAGGATTACAGAAAATACTTAAATATTTAATTTTCCCATAAGCCATATTCAGGTCTATTCTCTAAAAACAGACGTTAAATTTAAAATAAAATATGGGTGTTAAAAAGTAATGTAAAAACAATCAGCGTTAAAAAATCCTATTCGAAATCACTTCCTTGCCTCAAATAGATATTCTATAAACAAAAACTTTAAAGCCAAAGCGTTAACATTTAGTAAATAGTGTTAAAAATTAATGCCATGTCTCTAGAGGGGGGGGAGCTTTAATATTTTAACGTCGTATTTAAAATAAAAATGGCGTCCTTAACCTAAAAAAAGTAACGTTATGATTTTAATAGCTTTGAAATAAAAGCAACATGTTAACGTCCCTGTTAAAACTTTGTTTAGAGAATAGCATTTTTTTAACTCTGTTTTTACATTACTTTTTAATACCCATTTGTTTATTTTATGTCTGTTTTTAGAGAATAGACCTGAATAAGTTTATAATTTAATAAAAAGTCATCTCACAACGTGTCAGGTCTGACACTATTAACTGAAGAGAGACTCGATAAAGTAAAATTTATTTTTATTATCAATTTTATAATATTATTTTTCAATCGGAAATAAGTACTAAATCAAATGATGTCAAGATGTAGAGATATTTATTTAATCTTGTATCTTTAGTTGAAATATTCTTTAATCCTCACTTCATGGTTACTTTGACCAAAATTATTTTTATTAAAAATTTATTTATTTACTCAAAACAAGTAAAATCTATGTACTTTTCCAATCAATAATTATTTTTTGAGGTATCTTAATAAAAAAAAAATTAGGACAGGTGAATCTATATAAAAAGAAAAATACACACAGGGATAGAGCAATAAATTTAAGAAAAATTCTTTTAATTTATTTAGTAGAAAGAAGAAGCATTATAGAATGACTCTCAAGAGAGCAAGATCGAAATTTTACATTAAAATCCCTTCAAAGGGTCTCATTAAATATTCCCTATCGGTTTTTATTGATTCTCCTCTTAGTTCTCTCTCTCTCTCTTTTCTTTTTAATTTTTTTTAATCATATAATAAATTACATCAAGTTTGACGTTAATTTTTCTTCAAAAGTCTTCTAATCAAGAATTGAAATGAAATTTTAATTTCCTATTGGCAAAGAGGAAAAAAAAAGTTTTCTTTTTTAATTTTTTTTGCTATAAATCTTGATTTCAAATGTCAATTCAGTTTTTTTATTTATTTTTACCAAGTTAATTTCCTAAAAGAGTAATAGTGTTGTTTCGATTTCTGTCAAAAATTAGATGTTATTGATAAGTTGAAGAGATTGTTTTTGATATATTGAGTTAAGTAATGAGGAAGTTGGAAGGAATGCTTTGGACAATCCTCTCTCTCTCTCTGTCTATCGAATCTTATTTATCATTTAGTAGTATATATCGTACCTACCAGTTGGCAATTAATCACCTTGACCAGTGATCAATCATGAGAACAAGATGGTGAGGATATCTTACAACTTGCGTTATATCCAAATTCAATTCAATTATGTGTTAAATATATTAATAAAATTTTACTAATGTGTAAAATAAAATTAAAAGCTATTTTGTTAATCGATAGTGCAGTGTGGAGAAAAATGAAATAGACCAACCCCTCGATATACGGTAAAGAGGTTCCTAAGATCGAAATTTTAACTTTTTGAATGTAAAACCGTGTAAATCTAAACTCATAATCAGGCTTATTCTCTAAAAACAGACGTTAAAATTTAAAATAGACAAATAGGTGTTAAAAAATAAGGTAAAAACAATCAGCGTTAAAAAATGCTATTCAAAATCACTTCCTTGCCTCAAATAGCTATTCTGTAAACAAAAATTTAAAGCCAAAGCGTTAACATTTAGTAAATAGTGTTAAAAATTAATGCCATGTCTGCCTTTAATATTTTAACTTCGTGTTTAAAATAAAAATGACATCCTTAACATAAAGAGTAAGATTATGATTTTGATAGCTTTAAAATAAAAGCAACATGTTAACGTCGCTGTTAAACTTTGGCTTTAAATTTTTGTTTACAGAATAGCTATTTGAGGCAAGGAAGTGATTTTGAATAGTATTTTTTAACGCTGATTGTTTTTACATTACTTTTTAACACCTATTTGTTTATTTGAAATTTTAACGTCTGTTTTTATAGAATAGACCTGAATTTCGTTTTTATTAATTATGAATTTTGGGGAGGGGAAAAAAGAAAAAAAAAAAATAATAATTATGAATTTATTAATTCAATTTTTTTAATACTCTTTTAATTAGATCTCCCCATATTAGATGTAGGGTAAAAAATTGAAACATGATGAGTTTTTATTATTGTGTTTCTCTCTCTCTTATGTCATTAATGTCAAACCTGACACGTTGTGGTTAGTCTGAGAAGTAGCTTTGGGAATAATATTGAGGTGGGTTCCCGTTTCCTTCCTCAGGAATTGGATATTTTATTGCCATGTGGTGGATTTGAACTCGAGTTGTCCTAAACTCAAGATTATAAGCTTAACTGTTTTATCTCTTCGTCTAATCGCCTCTTTATTATTGTGCTTACAACTGAATTATTCTTACATTTAAACATGAATCTATGTCTACATGTAAGATATTCTGGGAACTCATAACTGTAAACTCGTAAATGCTCACATACTCGATATATAAATTAATTAAATATTATATATAATTTCTTATTTATAAAGAAATTATTTTTATTAATTTCATATAATTGGCATTGCGATTTTTTTTTTTTAGGTTAAATTCGACGTTCCTTTCCTCGTGTTCATCATGGAAATACTAAATCTACGTAGCATTCATCCTCGAGCAATGGCAGGGAGCAACAGAGCAACAACTCATGGTGTCATTTGGTGAGTGTTTAAATAACAATATTTAATAAAATTATTACATATGAATATTCGTTAGTAGTGTGGTAATTCCCAACAACATTAATATGTTTAATTTTGAAATAATCATCCATTATTCACTATAATGATTACAATAATATAGCTGTTTTTCAATGAATTTAATTAAATAAATTTTTTTTTGTTATCTCATTAAAAAACTGCCCGACATTAAAAAAAATTTATTATTTAAATTTTTTGCATTGGAATTGAATAATTTTTTTTTTTTTTTACTGGAAAAAGTCTGACTGGAAATTCAAGTTGATTCTTGTCGTTACCTGGCAAAGAGCCATTCATTAATCCTGTCCCGGATTGCTATGCACTGGATGGGATTAACCCACTAATACCACTCTCTTCGCTGAATTATTTATTTCTCTTATATCTCCTCAATGAAAAAAAGGCGGTAAATTTTACCTTTCTACGAAAATTTAGTTCTTTTATTTTGGCAGGATCTTCTCATTTTTCGATAGTAGACTTTGATTTTGATCTTCTGGCTAGACTAGCCGTAATAACAACAAAAATAACAAGCAAATTTATATTTACATTATATGAAGAGGCAACCAGAATTTGCCTCTGCAGGCGGGGGTTGATTTTTTTAATAGGCTTTTTTTAATTTGTCATTAAGCTGAAATTTTGTGGTTTTTTATGGTTAAAACAAATGCAAATTTTTTTTTTTTATTTTAATAAAATAAAAAGATGTTTTTGAAGGCCAGATTAAAATTTATGAAAACTTTGGATGGTATGTATCAAAATAGATAAAGTTAATTTTGAGAAAATAAAAAAACAAGAAAAGTACATTACTAGTACTCTGGTCGATTTTATTCAAAATTTTCAATACGCTTACAGAAATGAGTACATAGCTTAAGTATAAAATTTGAGTATCGAGAGATTTACCGTTTTTGAGTTATTTCATTAAACCAAATTTTTGATAATTCCCTTGAAATTCAATAAATTTATTGTGAAATAAATTAAAATTCAAACTAATAAGGAAATCCTCTCTTTTAATGACAATTTTAAGAAAAGCAATAAAACAGACATTTAAAAGCAATAAAATCACTTTCATAGAAATTTAGGTAAATATTTTGATATTTTAACAGGAATTGATCTTCGACTAAAAAATTAGAATTTTTTACAAAATTTCAATTGAAATATCAAAAAATCTGGGTTAAGGGAATTGCTCAAAAACGAAAAAACTCGCTACTCAAATTTTATACTTAATCAATGTCGCACGAGTCTCAAGAAATTTCAATAAAATCAGCTTAAGAGTATTAGTACTTTATTTTCTAGTTTTTTTTTTGGTTTTTTTTTTTTTTATAAATAAACTCTACTTTTTCAGTTTTTTTTTGATTTTCTCAAAACTCGCTTCAACGATTTTGATTAAAATTCAAAAATCAATTATTTTTTAAATGCTCTTTAAATCTCATTTTGCCATTCAAATCTTCTGAAGACCACTTTACTCTTGTACTTCATAGGAAAGATAGGATTAATTGTTGCTATGATTATGTTCTGTGCTAGTCCCACCAGATTTTTATATAAAAATATTCAACATTTTTTAAAGCAATAAATATCTATACTTATTTAATTGGACGATTTAATAAAAATAAATGAATTACAGTTATTTATTTATAAAGTATGCAAATAAAAAAAAAGAGATCGAGTAGTATTTTTATATATATAAAAAAAAAAGAATTTCTAAAGGAGTGCATGTTTTTCTTTTTTTTTTTATTTTAATGGGAAGTCAATAATTACATGGAAAACCACTATACACTTTTTTTTACATCGTTTAATAGATAATTTGCGAGTTATGAATCATGTTCCGTTAAATTTTTTTTTTTTTTTTTGTCTTTTTTTAATAATACATTAAATTACGCAAAATTTGATTAAAAAAAAAAAGTATTAAAGTATAATGCAAAAGTTTTATTGTTATTAAATTCGCAAAACCGACATGACATGATTAATTACAGTTAATAAATATTTAAAAGTTTCATTTTTTTTTTTTTTTTTTTTTAATAAAAAAAAAAAAAAAAAAATAAGTTTGATAATCAATCAAAAAAAAATTTCGTGAAGGAAAAGATGTTATAAATTTAAAAAGAAAAGTCTCTCTCCCCGCGCGCTTAATACAAATCCTATCCCAAAAGGATTATATTTTCTCTATATAGTTGTAGTAGTTGTGATTTAAGACCCGAAAGTAAAGTCTCTCTTATCATTTTTAAAAATGGAATCGCGTTGGTAATACTCAATAAATCAGGCTATAATCCAGTCAAGTCAATTCGGCAAGTATATATCTATAACATTTTGGACAGAACCCACACACGCCAACAAACGATTTACTAACTGCTTGCAGATTTTCGATCCTTAGCCGCCCCGGGTCACTTCGGATTGCCGTTGGCAAAACTAGTATATAAATTTTTCTTTCTCTTCTCTCTCCCCACTCTCTCTCTTCTCTTCAAATCCGTAAGATCTGTAGAGGCAGGATAAGAGCTCTAATGTCCGACACCAAGACAAAGCTCGAATACTGCCCGGGGAAATTTATTGCCGTCTAAGAATAGCATTCAACTAACC
>JAKCPI010019004.1:0-13865 GCA_023213315.1 Euborellia annulipes | reverse complement strand
TTTCTATAAATTAAAATGTATAAAGTAAAATATTATTACTTTTTGTAGCTGTTTTAGATCTTATTAAGATTTTGTCATATGTATTATTTGTTTATTCAAATTTTGTCTCGTAATCCTTCGTGTGCGTCCATCATGACGTTTATCACTTAATTAAAAGCATACAAAATACGATTTTAAATGAGTAGAATCAGGTGGTGTTCGTTTTTGTAGGTTGGAATTATAATCAAGTCTGATTGGAATTCATCAAGCAATTAGAGACCCTTACCATAAATCGAGTTTCCAAGTTGGACTTGGCCATTCATACTGAATGAATTGAATTCTCACTCACTCACTCATCTATTAAGTTAGATGTAATGAAAAAGTGTAGGCGACAACCAATTAAATAAAATGACTAGTTTTGAAATAAATGTCATCGGATAGTTTATTAGTTCAAAGAACTTAAAACTCTCAACATTATTTTATCTTAAACATCAGATCAATTAATGGATTCTTCTTTTATTTCAATAACCAAATTAATATGTAGACATTTAAAAAAATCTGGTGTGACTGGATCAACATTTATACCCGTATTCATAGTCGTACCTTGAGGAAGAAGGAATCCTTTATCTATACATTTAATGTAGAAAGTGACTGTGTAGAATTGAATAAAGAATTGAAGAGGAAAGTAGCCAGGCAGGGAGCCTCTATTAAATTAAACTTCTTTTACGCAAAACGTTTCGGCCGATTTAATCATGCCATCTTCAGTTGCATTGGAGTTTTTACTTTCTCTTACCTCTATATATATGTTAATATGAATATATTGGATTCATGTCAAAAATTCCATATCGAGATTTTGATGGATATACACGTTTTGAGGTCCCCGGAGTCCAAAAAGTGGTTTTCGCGACATGGTCTGTCTGTCTGTGAACAAAATATCTCAATAACGAAAAAAAGCTAGGAGGTTGAAATTTTATATTTAAGTAAGGCACCCCCATGGGCGTGACACGAAGCTTTTGAACAAAATCGACCAAAGAATACTAGTACTTTACTGATGCACTTTTTCAGTTTTTTTTTATTTTCTCTAAATTTGCTGCAACGATTTTTTTTTAAATTCAAAAATCAATTATTTTTTAGATTTTCTATAAAATGTATATTCTCATTTTGCCATTGAAATCTTCTGAAGACCACTTTACTCTTGTACTCCATAGAAAAGATAGGAGAAATGGTTGCCATGGTAACAAAATATAAATATTTTCCCATACTTATAAATTTTACATCTTGAAAATCCAATGTACCGTACTGTCGGAAACTAAATATATGTTGATACAAAAATCTGGCGTGACTGGCGCACAGCACACAACTTTCCCTTACCTTCGGTAATCGAAAGTTGTGTACTGTGCGCCAGTCACACCAGATTTTTCAGTAAATAGAGTTGGCAACAATGTTCATAAACTTATTAATTTTACAATAGCCTATGTGTATAAATAACAATGTTAATAATTGCATATGTAGATAGTTTTTACGAAGAGAATTTAGAAATTCCTCACCTTTGGTAAGAGAAAGTTGTGTACTGTGCGACCAGTCACTCCATTTTTTTAAAGAAAAGACAAAAATTCTAGAAAAATGGATTTTTTTCTTAATATATAGAAAATCTTATCTTAGAATATTTATATAGAAAATGATTTCAATTATATTTTTATTTTAATTCAATTAAATAAGCTTATATACAAATCTCGTTTTTCTCTCTATATATTAATAGGAGAAAGTAAAAAATCGACAAATAAAAAAATTATTAATTAGTAGGCAAATGAATTTTAATCATTCTGGATGGGAAGCGAAACCCTGACCTTTAGAACATGAAACGAACACTTGCCTTCACCTAGTTATTTGTGAGATATCATCATCAAAGAAAGACCCCGTTTTTTTTTTTTTTTACTTACCCTCTTTTAACCAACTCTCTTTATTTAAAAAAAATATTCCTCAAAGGATTACTAATATTATTAATAATAAATTAATATATTTTCAAAGTGAACTGATTACTGCTGCAGAAATAGATTCCGAAACGTTATAATTTTTATACTGTGGTTAATTATTAATTATTAACCAAGTTTCACCCATCATAAAGTTATTTCCAACATCAGACATTTACATTTTTCTTTTAGACTTTTTTTATATATGAAAATTAAAAAAAATAATTAAAAACACTAGGTTATAAGTTTCAAATATTTTTTTACAAATTAATTTTTTTAACCTTTCCATGTCTCGTCATGTGTTTTAACAACTATGCTCAAGGGCCCGATCAAATTGTGGGTACGTGGATGGCGACTAGGAGCTACCCGACCTGGGACTGGCAGTCCTCTGTTCTTTATATGTCTGTCCCTTCTTCTAAATTTTTAACAGGTCAGAACGTGCAATGGGCCGGCCTTTTCTATTTCTTCCAGTTTTAAAAAACCCATTCCTCCTACCCCACACTGCGGGGATAAGGTTAGAAAAGAAACTTATAACTCAGTGTTGTTAATTTTTCAATTTTCATATATAGGTACAAATTTTAACTCAAGTTTTAGGAGTTTAATAGATTACTAATAGAAAACGTATTTTATTTGAGAAATGCACTACAGAAAACTCAGTTTAGGAGAAAAATAAAAACAAAATTTCATTTCTGGTTGACGTTTCGGGGACATGTCGCGACCTTTCTCGGAATATAAAATTGTTATAAAAGTATTCTTCTCTTCAGTTCTTTTCCCAATTGATTTCTTTGAGGATGTGTATGTTTTGAGCCCGAAACGTCTGTCAAAAATGAAATTGTTTTTCTATTCATTTCCCTGACTGCATCTTCTTTCCCCGAATTTTTAAAATAATAAATAAATAATGCTTATAAACAACAGAAACATTTAATCAATACTAGCTGAACGAGAAAAATATAAATTATTTAGCGAAGATTTTTATTTTACTTTTATAAAAGAAAATCCCGAAAAGGATTTTTTCCTAGATTCTAAATAGAAAATGTTTTTTTATTTTAAATAAATAAAATACAATATTACTGAGAAAAAAATATAAATCCAGGAAGCTTCATATCCATAATCGAAAGGTTATTAAGAATTTGATAAGAAACATCCAAAAACGAGTAAAAATGAATTTTTACTTTCCCCTACCGAGATATGTATAGGCTTTGGATAAAATTCATCAATCAATTACTTTTTAGAGAATCTTTGAAATAAATATTCCCCTCAAAATTGTTTCAAGGGAGTAATGGTAACAAATTTTATAAATATTTATAAAAAAATCTGCTATCAAAAAGCCAGCACATAACCATATCTTACCTTTAAGACAAGGTTATGTGTTGTACTTGTCAGAGCATATTTAATAAAAATGTTTATAAATATAATTTTTAAAATAAAATAAATAAATATTTTCTTTAAATTTTAGGCTACTCATTGATGTATTTATTTAATTTAATATAGATTCAAATTATTTATAAATAAAAGAAAAAACTAATTTCTAATTTAGATATGTAATTAATTCATCTAGTAAAGACTAGAATATCTACTTATCAAATTTAGCCAGTCCTAGTCTATTCTTTTTGTAATATATCGATAATTTAATTATTTAATATTGGGGCAACTGGTCAATGATCTTGAATGAATTCTGTCAGTCACCACTTTCTCTTACGTATATATTTCTTATTAATATATAGGTAGTATAGAAAGCACTGATTTCATGTCAACAATTTGTCTATCTATGTGTGTTTGTGTGTGACGACTCATGGCATGAAGGAAATGAGCTACGAGGTTGAAATTTTATATTTAAGTTAGGTACTCATCCGGACAGTTGAAATACGCTTTTGAACAAAATCGGCCAAAAAGTACTAGTACTTTACTGAAGTACTTTTTCAGTTTTTTTCGATTTTCTCAAAATTTCCTATAGCGATTTTGATTAAAATTCATAAATCAACTATTTTTTAGACGATCTTTAAAAAGTATATCAGTAAAATTTTTCGTAAAAATAGTTTGAAGTACACTTTACTGATGTACTTTTTCAGTTTTATTCAAATTTCTCAAAATTCTCTGGTACAATTTTGATTTACATTTATAAATCAACTATTTTTTAGATTCTCATTAAAATGTATATTCTCATTTCGCTCTCTAAATTGTGCTTCCTTTACTCCTGTACTTCACAGGAAAGAAATGGTTGCCAGCATTCGTAGATCAGCGCCTTATATGAAACACGAGTGGTCAAGTTTGGAACTAAGGTGCTATGGGAAACTAAATATATCTTGACACAAAAAATCTGGTGTGGTAGTACAGTAGACAACTTACTTTCGGTGCTGTGCGACCAGTCACCATTTCAAATTTAAATAGTGTCATTTTTTTTAAATCAACATTAATTTTTTGGAAATTATTAAGCAAAGTTAAAGTCCCTTCAATAATTATTGTATTTTTAGATGGTAATTGCTTAAATATCAATATTAAGATTAAATCAAGGTGTTAAAATCGGCCTTGATTTATTTGCTCAAGCTCTGTCTTGCATATTAAACAACTTTTGTTTTTGTTTCATCTCGGGTTGTTGAATTAAATTAGATTCACTTTACTTTCACATTAAATGTGATTTGATTTGTAATTTATTTGCATCCTCTCTTACGCATAACTGATCGTTTTTTGTTTTTTTTTTATTTAAAATTTGCATGATAAGAAGTCGCAGAGTGTTTCTTGAATATCGGATATTGTACGGCTCATCATCATTTAACATCATATTCAAAAATTTATTAATATTTTACTAACCCCCCCCCCCCGTGTATAATCATTTTTGGAATCTTAAGCACCACGATAAAACTGTCAGGAAAATTCATCCCCCGCTTGTTTCTTCTCCGCCAGGTAGATTGTAGACTTCGTTTATAAATTTCCCTTTCGGTACATCTCTGAATAAATAAACTATTTTTTCTCTCGCTTGCTATTTGCGTCATAAGCCCATACTGGTTTTCTTCAATTTGGGTGTGTTCACTCTTTTGTTTGAAACATAGCTGACTTCTAATTAGGTGACCTTAATAAAATAGTACAGTACAAGACAGATCTAACTTAAAAAAAGCGATTTTTCAGGAGAGCTGTTTAAAGCTTCTGCTTTTCGTTAAAAAATTAAATTTTACTGATATACTTTTTAAAGAACGTCTAAAAAATGATTTTTGAATTTTAATCAAAATCGCTATACGAAATTTTGAGAAAATCGAAAAAACTGAAAAATCAAGATATATTTAGTTTCCCATAGCACCTGAGTTCCAAACTTGACCACTTGCGTTTCATATAAGGCGCTGAGCTACGAATGCTAGCAACCATTTATTTCCTGTGAAGTACAAGAGTAAAGAGAGCTTCAAACAATTTAGAGAGCAAAATGAGAATATACATTTTAACGAGAATCTAAAAAATAATTTATTTATAAATGTAAATCAAAATTGTTCCAGAGAATTTTGAGAAATTTGAATAAAACTGAAAAAGTAGGGGAGAGGGGGTAATGGGTACTGGGTAATGGCGTCACCCCTGTAACTCTGTCAAAATAAAACTTAGCAAATCGCCACGGAGCGTGAAATCAATGGGAGGGGGTCTCTAACAGGCAACAATGCAAAGACAGTCAGCTTGGTCATGTGACGTGAATGAGTTTTTCGTTTGTGGCACTGATCTAATTTTGGTGTGTGTTTTTTGAGATAAGTCCAAAATTTTAATGCTTATTAAATTTTTAATTTTACTTTTCTGACAATAAAACTATTCTATTCTGTGATAATGTAATCAATTTTCAACAATTGCAAATGATTTTTTTATTTCAAATTAATTATAAAACTACAGTTTGGGGTAATACCGCTCATCTGAGCGCCATTACCCCTTAGAAAGTTTTCAGACTGTGAAGATGAAGAGCAGCTTTGTGACGATGACAGTGATGATGAATTGAATGTGGATGATGAAAATTATAACAAAAGTATTATTTGCGAAGAAATTGGAAAAAATAACGAGTTGTGGTATTGCTGCGCCATCTGTGGAATGGGGCTCATGCTATGTGTTCAGTGTGGGATTGCCAGATGGATATATCTGTGATTTAAGTGTCCAAAAATAAAATATTTCTATTTCTAATTTGTGTTACCTCTAATAATAGTAATTAGTTTATATTATAATTATAATAATTGAAGTTGATTTCACATCGAGTCTTTACTCTATTTGTTATATTGAAAAAGGCTAATCTTACGTCCAAATGGGAATAATTGATGCTAATTTGTGATTGTAGACTTTACTTTTATTGTATAAGATTGATCTCATAAATATTTCTTTAATTAAAATGTATCTTACATGTTATATTCCAAAAAACATCTTTGAGCGTTATTACCCCATGCCCGAGCGGCATTACCCAAAGCCAGGGGCAATGCCGCAAACATGTTTTTTTAATATTGGTTCACTACTACTAGTAGGTCAAAGATATGCTTTTGGTGTTAAATTGTTGATTACTCGATAATTAAAGACTTTATTACCCATCTTAATTTGAATTTATAATAATTGATTTAAAAGAACACCATGTTTTCCTTAAGTGGCGCCATTCCCCCCTCTCCCCTACATAAGTAAAGTGTACTTCAAACGATTTTTACGAAAAATTTTACTGATATACTTTTTAAAGATCGTGTAAAAAATAGTTGATTTATGAATTTTCATCAAAATCGCTCTACAAAATTTTGAGAAAATCGAAAAAAACTGAAATAGTACTTCAGTAAAGTACTAGTACTTTTTGGCCGATTTTGTTCAAAAGCATATTTCAACTGTCCGGATGAGTACCTAACTTAAATATAAAATTTGAAGAATTTAAAGTGGCTGTTGTATTTAAACTCTCCTTCCTATCTACTCCTTTCCTATCTACTGTTTAAATATAAAATTTCAACCTCGTAGCTCATTTCTTTCATGCCATGAGTCGTCACACACAAACACACATAGATACATGGGCGTACCCAGATCAAATCTAGGGGGGTGGTCAGATCATGGTCGACCAGGGGGCAGATCATGGTCGTCCAGATTGTGACATAGCTATTTTTATATAGAGGGGAAAAGCCTTCGAATTAAAGGCCTAAAAACCCTCAAATCCTAACAAAAAAATCATTCCCCGTCGCCATCCACCAATTTTGTTTCGTTTCATCACTTTATAAACATTTTTTTTTGCTTCTAGGCAGCTGCCCCCCCCCCTGCCCCTCGCTGGGTACGCCCATGCATAGATAGACAAATTGTTGACATAAAATCAGTGCTTTCTATACTACCTATATATTAATAAGAAATATATACGTAAGAGAAAGTGGTGACTGACAGAATTCATTCAAGATCATTGACCAGTTGCCCCATTATTAAATAATTAAATTATCGATATATTACAAAAAGAATAGACTAGGACTGGCTAAATTTGATAAGCAGATATTCTAGTCTTTGCTAGATGAATTAATTACATATCTAAATTAGAAATTAGTTTTTTCTTTTATTTATAAATAATTTGAATCTATATTAAATAAAATAAATACATCAATGAGTAGACTAAATTTTAAAGAAAATATTTATTTATTTTATTTTAAAAATTATATTTATAAACATTTTTATTAAATATGCTCTGACAAGTACAACACATAACCTTGTCTTAAAGGTAAGATATGGTTATGTGCTGGCTTTTTGCTAGCAGATTTTTTATAAATAATTATAAAATTTGTTACCATTACTCCCTTGAAACAATTTTGAGGGGAATATTTATTTCAAAGATGCTCTAAAAAGTAATTGATTGATGAATTTTATCCAAAGCCTATACATATCTCGGTAGGGGAAAGTAAAAATTCATTTTTACTCGTTTTTGGATGTTTCTTATCAAATTCTTAATAACCTTTCGATTATGGATATGAAGCTTCCTGGATTTATATTTTTTTCTCAATAATAGTGTATTTTATTTATTTAAAATAAAAAACATTTTCTATTTAGAATCTAGGAAAAATTCCTTTTCGGGATTTTCTTTTATAAAAGTAAAATAAAAATCTTCGCTAAATAATTTATATTTTTCTCGTTCAGCTAGTATTGATTAAATGTTTCTGTTGTTTATATGCATATTTATTTATTATTTTAAAAATTCGGGGAAAGAAGATGCTGTCAGGGAAATGAATAGAAAAACAATTTCATTTTTGACAGACGTTTCGGGCTCAAAACATACACATCCTCGAAGAAATCAATTGGGAAAAGAACTGAAGAGAAGAATACTTTTATAACAATTTTATATTCCGAGAAAGGTTCGAAATTAATTAAAATCTCTTTTTATTCATCTTTATTCGTTTTTTTTAACAATTCTTTATTCTTTAACAAACTTCTTAATGTTAAGAATTTTTTTTTTCGAATGATATCATTTGCATAATTAAATCTCCAAGAGAATGAAGTAAATTTTTACGATGCTTATAGATATTTTACTTTATAAATAATAATCAACCTCTCTACCTTTTTAATTAAATTATTATTATCTTTTTTTTTTCTGAACTTTTAACAAAATTATATTTCAATTTAAAATTTTTACTAGAGCTTTAAAGTTTAAAAAAATTTAATTAAACTAGAAATAAGATTGCGAATCTAATCAAAGGATGATTTTTTATTAATACTTTTTTTTTTAGTCAAAATTTCATTAAGAATAATTGATTAAAATATCTTTTAAATATTATTCAAGTCAAGGTATTTTCGATTTAAATCCTTAATCCGACAAGGCATACGCAATTTCCGAGAATTTATTAAATGCGCAGGCATCTTTGATTCTGAAGCAGATCAATAAAGTTAATAAAAATGAAATGAAATTAGATAAATTTAACTTTTATCAGTTTCCAGCACCAGAGTAGATTACATAAGTAGTAGCAATAATACCAGTTGGTATAAATAAATGTGCCTGAACTTCTACATATATCGTATTTAAATAATATCGTTAAAGTCTATTTGGCTTAAGATGCCGAAAAGACAAAAAAAAAAAGAAAATTGAATTAATTTAATCTCGATTAGAGTGAAAATAATTATTTTTTTTTTTAGTTTCATTACATATAAAAAAAATATTTAGTGGTCATGAATGCCTGTATTGGACGAGAGGGTTACTCTCTTATTTAGGCATGGACAGTGATCATTGACAATATCATATAGTGGGCTTGATGGTTGATTACAAATAAGATCCCTACAGACATCGGACCACCCAAGGAATTCTTTTGTCTTTCTCTAATTTATAACGTTCATAGATCATATTCTACTTTCTTGAAAACACATCAAAAAAATAATCATCAGAGATTTATTCTGACAATAATTGAAATTATTTTTTTACTAATAAACGAAATTTATTTTATCTAAAAAATTTAATTAAAATATTTTTTTAAACAATTTTGTAAAATTTAGAGAAAAATTTGAATTTGTCAATTTTTTATTAAAGTTTTTTTCTTTACTTCAACCATGTTATTAAATAAAACAATTTTAAGTTTTTTATACGCCCTTATTTATACAAAGCCTAGGGAAAATCATTTTGAAATTTTACCTTATACTATAAAAATTTTTTTGTAGATTTTACGATTGTGTAAGAAGCAAATTTCATAAACAAAAACATACTAAATTTAGTAAGTCTTAGCAAAAACTATTTACAAATGTATTGTACAATAATTTTTGAAAGACATTTGAAAATTTGAGTGCAATTGAGTCATGGGCGTACCCAGCGAGGGGCAGGGGCAGCTGCCCCCTAGAAGCAAGAAAAAAAATTAAATGCTTATAAAGTGATGAAATGAAACAAAATATGGTAGGGCGATAGCGACGGGGACTCGTTAGGACTCGAGGGTTTTTATGCCTTTAATTCGAAGGCTTTTCCCCTATATATGAAAAAGTCTGGACGACCATGATCTGCCCCCTCTAGATTTGATCCTGGGTACGCCCATGAATTGAGTGGTAATTTTAGAATTCCCAAACTGCTTCGAAAAAAATACAATTTTTAACAAAAATTACTATACAATGTATGTAAAATTACTAATACATATTCGTTAGGATTAGGAAGATGTATGGCAGCCAGCACGTGATAAAGAAAACTTATTTGATTATCGTCGACGTTTCGGGATCACGTCGATCCCATCTTCAGGACGATGTATGAACCAAAATTGTATCTATCGAAGCAACTATAACAGTTTATCGTCCTGAAGATGGGATCGACGTGATCCCGAAACGTCGACGATAATCAAATAGTTTTCTTTATCACGTGCTGGCTGCCATACATCTTCCTAATGGTTCCTAACCTAACAATTACCACTCAGCCATCGAATTTCTTCTATCTATTAATACATTTTCTATTTTTCGAAAAAAAATTGTAATTTTTAAATGTTTTTTTGTTGTAAATAATATTTGAAGGCATAAAATTTGTAAATTTAGAAGATAAATGCATAGTAGTTATCATTTACAAGGGAAATTTGTAAATTTAGTATTCCGAAACGCACTAAAATTAAGATTTTATTTTTACACCACTGTACTATGAGGGTCAATATTTAGTCCCACCCTACTTATGATTATTTCTTTGTTTTTTAAAAATATTATATATTTTTTATGGAAACTTTCATGGTTCAAACCTAGAAAATTCCAAAAAAGATTTTCATATTCTTTTATAAAAACAATAAAATAATCACAAGTCGAAAAGGCATGAGTGGGAATTAATATTGTCCCTCACTGTCAGTGGCTTAGCGAGGGGGGTGCAAGGGGGGTCATCATGCCCCGGGCGCTACTCACAAAGGGGCGCCAAATGGTCCGCGAAACAAAAAATTGCTGGATAATTTTTATTTTTTAATTTTTAATTGATTTCTGGAAAATATATTTTAAATTTGGTACAGTGAGCGCCACAATTAAGTCTCCACCTGATATCTTTAGCCTTAAGTAAGACATATGGTATGAAATATGGTAAATGGTGAAATAATTTTAAATTTTAAAAGGTAAAATAAAATCATCTGTACCAGATTTTATGTTTTACCTTTTCGGTCATTAAAATTATTTCACTTTATACCATATACTTAAGGCTAAAACTATTAAGTGGGGACTTAATTGTTGCGCTCACTGTACCAGTGTAATATAATAATTTTGTATATTTTACATATAATATATGGTTTTCGAATGGGAGGGGTGGAGGGAGAGGCGCTAAAAAGATATTGTGCCCCGGGCGCCAGTTAAGCTCGCTACGCCACTGCTCACTGTACCATTTAAATACAAGTATATTTTTCTTTTTAAATAATATATCGTTATATTTTTAAGTCAACAAAAATAATGAATATATTAGGAGCGTTTTCGTGTCGATCAAAATCGAATTTTTTTCACAAAATTAATTGTCAAAAAAATGACCAACTGTAATTTAAAGTTGCATTTACATCAAGGGAATGACCAATCCATTATCATTTATTTCCCCTTTAGAGGGTCCTGTCAGTCAAGCGAAAATCAATTCGACCACATAAATTATAGATAGGAAATTTTGTACATTTTAGTGTGAAAATAGAGAAAAAGCGAAATGATAGTGGAAGAGTAGATCGCGTGCTCGTTGTCTTGGAGTAAGTGGATGAAGGAGGTTCGTGGGTCTTGAATGGTGGGTGGGAGGTGTAGATAGGCAACAACTCGTATTAAGTGATGTATATACCTATAATAATTATTGAAAGACGATATTATAATAATATATGCAAAATACAAAAAATATTATCCTACCTAAAAAAATCCAATAAATGTCTAATTTTAGAAAAGCATTTATTTAATAAATTATTATTAATAAAACATAAACAAAAGAAGAGAAATGATCTCGTGTTTAATATTCTTAAAATAGATTTTGATGCATACTAAAATCTAACCTGAGGGACATGAATATAGATTAAACGAAATGAAATAAGAACCACTTAACGTTATGTTTATTCATATAATTTTGATTTATACAATTTGACTTTTCTAGGAAATTTTGAAAAAATTGATTATTTCTATTTTATAATTAATATCTAAATATGAAAAAACCTGGTGTGACTGGTCGCACAACTCACAACTATCTCTTACCTTCGGAAATCGAAAGTTGGGTTCTGCGCCTGTCACACAAGATTTTTTGTGTCGAGATATATTTAGTTCCCGACGATATGGTACATTTGAATTCAAGATGTAAAATTTATATGGGAAAATATTTATATATTGTTACCATGGCCAAGGGCGCCGACTTTTAAAAATTATTAGGGTGGACTACCTTTTTTTTTTTTTTTAATACAAATTAATTTTAAACTGGTAACCGTTGGCTCTATTTGAAACATTATGCTTTAATAGGAGAATTAAATTCACAAGGTTTTCTGTTTCAATAATATATTAATTTGATATTAACACTTTATACGTATTTCGACACCATATGTGTCATCTTCAGAAGCGAATTACATACTGAATGGACTAGAATCACTTTTCCACTGGTACAATATCATGTTTTATAAAAAGACCCTGAATTTTGTAACTTGTTTCTGGAATAAAAGCGTTTTTTTCTATGGCCTTTGTTCCACCACCAAGCTCGATTTTCCTAGAAATGTTCCCTTCCCTTTTTCCCTACCCCCCACCTTCAGCCACTCTGTCTACCTCAGTGGAAAAGTGATTCTAGTCCATTCAGTATGTAATTCGCTTCTGAAGATGACACATATGGTGTCGAAATACGTATAAAGTGTTAATATCAAATTAATATATTATTGAAACAGAAAACCCCGTGAATTTAATTCTCCTATTTTAATACAAACTTTGTTAGTGCAAAGTCAGGATAAAATAAAAAGAATTCTGACCGGTCCCTGTCTACAATTTCTGTAACTCATCCATTTTCAAAACTAACAAAACTATTCATCCCTTCAACAATCTGAGACTCCCTTAAACAACCTAAGAATGAAATTGTTGTTTTTATATTTATCATATCAATTAGGTAGAAAGAATGAGCAAGCAGCTAGTTATATTTCAATTTATTAACAAACCAGGGCCGACGTTTCGATCACATATGGGAACATCTTCAGGGCCAGGTTAATGTCTGAAAATACATATAATCCTCGCCAAGTTATATTGGGCATTCACAATTATAGGTAGCTTAATCATGATAATGCCTCAAATTGAATGCAGTTAATGTCGACATTCACTCTCTATCCATGGTATGATAATAATAAAATTTGAGGCATTATCATGATTTGTAAAACAAAACATCTTTTGTATTATTTTCCATGTTTGTAGCACCGATGATGGTTCAAACTCGAACTGAAACATCAGCAAGTGATTAGGAATTTTTTTTAAAATCAATGAAATAAATTTGGCTGTATTCTTCTTGGAAATTATTCCTTATTACCCTAAACATAACTATAGCTATAACAAATATTCAAATACTATCATGATTAAGCTACGTGCAATTGTGTATACCCAATATAACTTGGCGAGGATTATATGTATTTTCAGATATTAACCTGGCCCTGAAGATGGTCCCATATGTGCGAAACGTCGGCCCTGGTTTGTTAATAAATTGAAATATAACTAGCTGCTTGCTCATTCATTCTACCTAATTGTTTATCAACTCTCAGCTATACACCACCTTCGTATTTGTTATATATTCACTTATCCGAATCTGTAGAAAAAGAGTATTATTAAAAGATATATGTGCCGATCAGAAATCCATTTTTATTTTATCCTAGTATTTTTAAGCGAGAGGGAACACGCCATTGATTTTTAGTCTAAAAATTATTCCCTTCCAAAAAATCATAAATCTCCATTCATGATCCAAGGTGGTCCGGGAATTAAACGCAGAGACGAGAGGAGAGCATGCGCCTGGGCAACTGGCACCCTGGCCAGACTCCAGGACCAGGGACCAGGACCAGAGAA
>JAKCPI010019002.1:0-58626 GCA_023213315.1 Euborellia annulipes | reverse complement strand
ATTATCGTGTAATTTTAATTAATAAACATTCCCTTCTATTTTTTGAAATCTTTGATGATTCTAAATCTAATTAATAATGAATAATAAAGAATATTTAAATGGAATGAGAAATTAACTCATAAGACAAGAAAAGTATTTTATTATTTACATATGAATGATTTAAAACTTAATCAAATTAAAATTTTATATTCCATTTAAATGTTGAAAATAAAATGAAATGAATTACCTGAATGATTTGTTATTAGCTAAGTGGAGGGGATGAGGGACGTGGAATCTTTGATTGAGCCAGCGTCGGCGTCCAAAGCTCGACTGCGGGCGGGGAGTAAGGGGAGAGGCGAGCAAGCGCCGAGGAGAAGGGAGGGAGGGAAGGAGCGTGGGTGGAGGGAGGGCGGGGTGTGATCGAAAATTTAGCCTCAACAATCACTCACAATAATAAAAAATATTTCATTGTTTGAAATAAATTATTGAAAAAATTGATATTTAAAAAATATGGTGTGAATGGCGCACAGCACAGAACTTTCTCTTACCTTCGGTAATCGAAAGTTGTATACTGTGCTTGTCACACCAGATTTTTCGTGTCGACATATATTTAGTTCCCGACAGTATGGAACATTTGAATGCAGACCTAAAATTTATAAGTGTGAAAAAAATATTTATATTTCATTTGTTTCACAAATTCATTTGTTTATATAAACAAATTCATTTGTTTCACAAATTCATTTGTTTATATTTACCCTTTTTTTAATGACACCTGTATGATTTTGTTTTGATTTTTTATCAAAATTAACGAAAATTTTCTATTTCTTCTTTGATTATTTCAAAAACTATTAAGTTTTCGAAAAAAATGTTAAAGAATAAAAACTTTTTAAAATTGAGTAATTTATCATAATATAACAAAAAAATTAAAAATTTCAAAATTTTTGAAAAAACTTTTTAAGTAAAGTACTACTTCCAAGTGACGTATTTACTCCAAAAGTTGATAGAAATCTACAATTTTAGTGTAAGTAGCATATACCAAATTTCATCGATCTAACTGCTTTGGTTTTTAAGCAATCGTGTTCACACACACACACACACACAGACAGACATAATGCCAAAAATGGTTTTTTGGACTCAGGGAGGTCTAAAACGTGGAGAAACATCAAAATCTCGAAGTCGAATTTTTTTACGATTACAATACTTTCTCTATACGAGAAAGTAAAAAAAGCAAATATTTATGTTTTGCTTGTAACCAAAAGAATAATAATAAGAATTAATTTCAGAAGTGCCTGAGTGTATAATGAATAGAGAGGAGATTCATGGCAGCCAAAAGCAATAAAGACAAAATATATTTATTTATTTTTAAAATAAAGCGAAATATAAATATATTTTGTCTCTATTGCTTTTGGCTGCCTTTGAATCTCCTCACTACTCAATAATAATAATAATAATTGTAATGGTATTTTTACTTCCTTGTATGGACAATTGTAAGATTAATTAAAAAAAAAAAAATATACACTATCGAGTTGTGGAGCTACCTCGATTCGGACTTGACTAGTAGTCTATATATAATAGGGTCCGACCGAAACAAGATTTTCAGCCGAAACCGAAACCGAAACCGAATATTCGGCCTCAACCTTAGTTTCGGCCGAAACCGTAACCGAAACCGAAACTAGTATTTCCTATAAAAATTTTTTTTTCATTTTACCTTTTTTTTTTTTGAATTTTTTTTCCCTCCCGTGAAAATCATTTTACCTTTTTTTTAGGGAGACTAAATTTTTTTTCTCCCTCAAGTGCAAATTATTTGACCTTTTTTTTTTTTTTTTTTGCATGCGAGTCTCATCCCATTTTTTTCTGACTCTGGTTTCGGCCGGCCGAAAGGTTCGGCCACTTTTTGGCCGAAACCGAAACTACAGCCGAAACCATGATTTTTGGCCGAAACTGGCCCCGAAACCGAATATTCGGTCGGTTCCTAATATATAATACGAAGAGAAGTTACTATTGATGTTACGTGTTGGAAAAAGTGCAAGTATGGAAACAGCAAATAAAAGAAAGCCAGCCAAATGTCGAAAGGAGACGACAAAAATTTATTCATCCATCTTCAGTCCTTGTGGCACAGGAGTCCGTGCACAAGTATATATGGACCCTGTTACGCATTGGTGTGACAAGCGCCAGAAAATTAACATTTAAGTTTTTTGTTTTTATTGGATTATATATAATTTTTTTTTTTTGTCAATTGTGCAAGTAACATTAAATATAAATTTTTTTAGGACATGTTTCATAAAAAAACACTATTAATTATAGCATCTGAAACAATATTCGTGTTTAACTCAATTTTTAATTTTTTGGGGCTTTTTTTTTTTTAAACATTCACACTTTTTTCTCATTCACACTCACTTTCACACAGTCTTTTCGGCAACTTAGGCCATTTAAGACTTTGACGATAACCGTTATGAATAAATATTATTTAGGGTCCAGGCATTCTTATTTAAGCCATTTGGTATCCAAAATCATCGGACTGCCTGGGGTCCGAACCCGCGACTTTTGGTATACGAGGTTAGCACGCTAACCTCTACACCAAGCCCGAGGGCTTTTTGGGGCTTGACACACTAATGCATAACAGGGTCCATATATGATGCGTAAAGTGAAAACGAGCCTACGGGATTGGTTTAGTTGATAGCGTCTCTATCTTCTAGACCGAACGTCGAATAAAAAAGAAATAAAAAAAAGAAAAAAAAAAAATTAAAAAAAAAAAAAAAGCCTCATATCGGCGAATAAATTTCGACGCATTTGAGTCGAATTAGGTCAAAAATATCGATTTTTGTGTTTCGATTGAATTCAATTCTTCAATATTTCCTAAACAAGTTTATTCGCTAATTTTAGCGATGATAATCCGATAAATTCTACAAATTAACCGATTTAATAAAGTTAAATATGGTAAATAAAGAACTTTTTAGAATGAACAACTTTTGATTGAAAAAAAAAAAATTTTTCTTGATTTTCTTCAAAAAAAAAAAAAATTATTTTATATTCGTTCATTGATTTCTATCCTCTGAATAGAGTTAATTTGTTTCTTCTCAGATCCAATTATTATTATTATTATATTTTACAGAATTTATCTAATATTATACATGAGGGAATAATTATTTCGTTTTTATTTGAGATATATCAATTATCTAATTATATTTTGTCGCCATTTTATCAACTGTTTTTTTTTCTAAAGAGAGGCCCTGTTGTTGTTGTTGTGGTGTTGTTATTATAATCATTAAGGTGATTACCATCGCCAAGATGATAATTAAAATTGTCCTGAGTGACACAACACGATCATTAAGATTGGAAGCCTATGTAATTATATTTCATAGAAATAATTAATTCGAGGTTAACACTTAAAAATTATCTTTAAACTAGCTGCAGTAGGGTTGCCTTCGGCAACCCTACCCCGCTAAGCCCTGGCGGGCGGCGTCTCGGGATATGTCTAAGAGTTGTCCAGATAAATGTATTTTAATTAATTATGAGGAAGAGTTTTTATTTTTAATTTAAAGATTTGATGAATATATTTTTCGTAAAGCGAGTTAGATCCTGTTTTTCAATGCTTTGCTATGGGGTATTTGATAACCCCCAAAAAAGGGGGGTTCCCTACCCCTAATTCGATATAATGATAGCCTAAAACCACCCCCGGAAAATTCCCTACCCATTAAAAAAAAACTCCATGAAAATCGGTCCAGTAGTTTCGGAGTCTATGCGTTACAAACAGACAGACAGACAGACATTGTCTTTTATCTAATAGTATAGAATAGATTAAATAATTATTCTGAGGTGTGGAATTTCATTTTTCAATTATTTACTCTCTGTGGAAGCGTCATTTTAAGCTTATCAAAAAATGTGTGAAAAATAAATGAGGGATATTTTTTTTTTGGGGGGGGGGGATTTGAAGTAAATGTGAAATCTTAGAGGGAAGAAGAAGTCAGTCAAAAAAAAAAGAAAATTTAATTATATAACAATTTTTATTATTTTTCATTTGAGAGATTTAATTTTTTCATTATTATAATTAATTAGCTTTAATTTTTCATAAGTATAGAGAGAATACAATGTTTTCCAATGGAAGAATTCTAGATTTGTGATCCCCTGATAAGGGGGGTTCCCTACCCCTAATTTGACATAATTATAGCCTAAAACCATCCCCGGAAAATACTCTACTTATTAAAAAAATCTCCATGAGAATCGGTTCAGTAGTTTCGGAGTCTATGCGTTACAAACAGACAGACAGACAGACAGAATTTGTCTTTGATAAAATAGCAAAAGTATTAAAATAAAATATAGATATACTAGCTGCGGTAGGGTTGCCTTCGGCAACCCTACCCCCTAGCCCTAGCGGGCGGCGTTTCGGGATATGACTAAGAGTTGTCCAGATAAATGTATTTTAATTAATTATGAGGAAGAGTTATTTTTTATTTTAAATATTTGATTAATATATTTTTAAATTATTTACACCCTAAGAAAGCAGCATTTTAAATTTTATTAAAATCGAATGAAAAATAAATTTTAGGGGGGGCCAGGGGGGTGATTGCACTTTCGAGGTCTAAAATACCATTTTTCAATTATTTACACCCTAAGAAAGCAGCATTTTAAATTTTATTAAAATCGAATGAAAAATAAATTTTAGGGGGGCCAGGGGGGTGATTGCACTTTCTGAGGTCTAAAATACCATTTTTCAATTATTTACACCCTAAGAAAGCAACATTTTAAATTTTATTAAAATCGAATGAAAAATAAAAAAAATAATAATTTTAGGGGGGGGGGCGCAGAGCGGAAAAATCTTTTCAAATGTCGAATTGTTAGGGGGAGGAAGAGTTTTTATTTTTCATTTTAAATTTTTTGATAAATATATTTTTCGTAAAGCGAGTTAGATCCTGTTTTCCAATGCTTTGCTATGGGGTAATTGATAACCCCCAAAAAGGGGGGTTCCCTACCCCTAATTCGATATAATGATAGCCTAAAACCACCCCCGGAAAATTCCCTACCCATTAAAAAAAAACTCCATGAAAATCGGTCCGGGTAGTTTCGGAGTCTATGCGTTACAAACAGACAGACAGAACAGAGATTGTCTTTTATATAATAGTATAGATATAGATATAGATAGCCCACGGGGCGTGGGTGTAGAGGTTAGCGTGCTAACCTCATATACCAAACGTCGCGGGTTCGGACCCCAGGCAGTCCGATGATTTTATTTAAGCCATCTGGATACCAGATGGCTTAAATAAAATGCCTGGACCCTAATATATATAAATTCATAAATAACGGTTATCGTAAATGTCTTATATGGCCTGAGCTGCCGAAAAGACAGTGTGAATGTGTGTGTGAGTGTGAGTGTGAATGAGAAAAAAGTGTGAATGTTTTTAAAAAAAAAAAAAAAAAAAAAATAGATATAGATATATAGGTAATTAAAATTAAAAATTGAATAATTAAATCTCACAATTATTATTTTATAATTCGTCATATATATTAAATTTCAGCTTTCCTATTTTTGTCATTTATATGGATAAAGAAAATACAAATTGAAAGGATATATGATATGCGGATATTAACGAAACCAAAAATAAACGAGCATCATCTCAATAATATTCTATTATGTTAATAAATAATAATATTCGCCCCGGGCTTGGCGTAGTTGGTAGCGCACCTGCCTTGTATGCCAAGGGTCGAGGGTTCGGAGAAGCTAGTATCTTCTCTCTGAGCCACGGGCTGTATATATATTTATATGTATATAAATTAAGTAGCTCAGGAAGTAAAAAAAATTTTGCCCCCTCCCTCCAAACAAAACTTGAAATGACGTCACTGAATATGAGTCCACTGGGTTTATTTCCAAAATCAAATGAGTGAACGAGTTATTATTGGCCTAGTCAGGGGGTAGTATTTTGGTAGTATCTCTATCCTCTGAGGGACCTCTTGAAATGACATGAGAAAATTGTTATTTTTTTTTTTTAGGGACGAGTTATTAGACCATAAAGTTCCCAAGATGTCCGCCAGATCTCACTGTCACTCGTAACTAGAAAATAAATTTACTACAAATCTTAACTTTTTTAAATTAAATTGGGTGTTATCTGGAACCTCCCATCGGTTAAGGTTAAACTTTACATATTTATGGTCCTAAGAAGTCATAAGAATTTATTAAAATTTAGAACGAATCGGCCCACAGAAATAGGTAAAATCCTTCTGTATTAAGACAGGTGATTCTTCTGTATTAAGACCAGTATTTTCTCAGCATCTCTTTTGACAATTAGTTCTAATAATTAAGACTTTTGTCTCCAGCCCAGGACCAATTACATAACAATCCAATGGGAGGGGATTTATTATCAGAAAAACGAACAACGGCCTGCATAATTGATAATTTCACATTCAAATTTAATCGATCATGTCAGTCTGGGAAAACGTTTTCCTTTTCTTCTTTTTATGTATGAATTTGAATACGAGAAAAAAATGGAGAAGGAAGGGGAGAGAGGTTAATTGTCCGATTAACCCTCCTCATTCCACCCTTCACTTTAACGTTTCCCTTCCTCCTTTTACTTCATTTACGCAACAATTGAGTGGTTCAATTATCTATTTTCAATTGAATTTATCCTAATATAATCGATCAGTAACAAAAGAATCAATAGGTTAAAAATTTAGATTAGTTATCTGATGACAAAGTGCCTATGAAGAGCAGCAATAATTGATTAGTTTGTTATTTAATTAATTCAAACTCTTTCTTTTATCTCAAAGATATTATTTTTTAAACCTTTTAAATTAATGCTAATGTTAATTTTTTACAAGAAAATAAAGATATTATTTTTATTTTTCAGAAGGCGTCAGAAGATTCTGCACCGAATTGTTGAGGAAGACAAGAGACAGAGATCGAAACGTGTACTTGGCCTATCCTATTAATTTTCATTTATAGACAATTAATTAAATACTGATGATATAAATAAAAACCTTGTGTATTTTGATGTTTCTTTTTCCCTCTCCTTTTAACCATTCAAATAATAATAGTAATAACTGCTAGTATTTCTCTACCGGGTAAAAAGAAAGAGATAGAGAGAGATCTAGATTAATTATTTCAAGCAGAAAGAAAAGAATAGAGAAGTGTGAGATAAATTTTATTAATACTTATTAAGATCAAGATAATTTTTTAGAAGTAATAATAATAATATAAGGAATCAGACAATTTTTAATTAAAAAATTTTATTCTTTGAACATATCAGTGAGAATGAACTTGATTTTTTTGAATTACGAATAAACGAGAACAGGGACAACCTGAAAGAGAGCCGAACTCAAAAAAAAAATAAAAACACACATTTCGAATTGCAGGCTTCCATATCAAATAGACTCTAGACTTAAGAGGCCAGTCTCGAAAACCGTTATTAGCCGATTCAGAAGCTGGTTATTCTAGGTGGCAAGAGATGGCCTACAACTTAAATTTAAAACAAATCAAGGAATCGTAATATAACGAACTAGCTAAAGAATAAGAAGCAGATTTACCAATTTTTTTATTCCCTTTGATCGTTATAATTTGCTTGATTACTATGAAGAAATATCATAACAGGATAAAATTGTATGGCTAGAAAAGAGCTGACAGTTAGTCACCGAAACGTTGGTGGAAGAATATAAAGAAATTCCTAATTTGATTAATTCAATATTTGTTTAAACTAAAAATAGATTTATATAATTAGATATTACTTCATGTACCCGAAAAAAGATATAAGGGTGTGCCGCTGGGAGTTGAACCACAGATCCACCGATTTGCGCTCAGTGTGCCCTTACCACTAGACCACAGCACGGCATTCGGGTATATGAACTCAGTTGGAAAGCAATGTCAAGCAATGTGCCGAATGCCGTGCTGTGGTCTAGTGGTAAGGGCACACTGAGCGCAAATCGGTGGATCTGTGGTTCAACTCCCAGCGGCACACCCTTATATCTTTTTTCGAGTAGATGAAGTAATATCTAATTATATAAATCTCCGTTTCGCGGCTTACCTACGCGATGTATATAATATCTTAAATATCTTTATATATATAATTCTTCTGTACGTGTGTATGTGACTGAACTCCTCCTAAACGACTGAACCGATTTTGATGAAATTTTTTGTGTATGTTTGTGAGAATCCCGGACAGGTTTTAATTCGCAAATAACAATAAGTTAATGAATAATTAACCGTTAAAATAAGAAAAAAATAAAAATTAGGAGAAAGGGTTGCCATGGTAACAAAATATAAATATTTACCCATGTTTACGATTTTTTATTTATTTACATTTTGAATTGTAAAATATCGGCGTAAATTTTTTTTGTTTGTGTATCGGGAGAGTCCCGGAAAGGATATGATTCACAAAAAATCTTAAGTTCATGAATAACTGTTAAAATATTCTCTATATATAAAAATGAAAAGGGAAAATATATGTACCGGTATGTATTGAATAACAAGTACATGTTCTATAGAAATTCACAATATTCAATGAAGGCGAGCAAGGGGGTCCAGGGGCGCAGCCCCTGGCTAGGGTAAAGCCCCGCCGAAGGCGGGGCTTTGCGTCTAGTTATATATAATTTCTTATTTATAAAAATAGATTTTAATAATAAATCGTAATAAACTCCAAGATGACAAAAACAATTGTAGAATGGGTATTTTTCCAGCAGGGTTGATTGAAAATACAATTGTATTTTTTAATGAGATTTATTTGACTTTATACTTATAGGCACTTTTTTTTAACTCATTCATTCCAAAACGTTACACATTCACAGTCAAGGTACATTTGCCAACAGCTTCTTAATAACAGTTATGTATTAATACTTGTTAACAATGTATCTTCTCTGTGAATGTATAACGTTTTGAAATGAATGAGTTAAGGTTTAATTAAACCTCTGAAGAAGAAGAGCCTCCGAAATATAAGATCAAATAAACTTAACATAAGTAAGGTAAAATAAAATTCAATACTCTTGCAATAGATGGTATTTCTACTCCCAGAGTTTTTGATGAATTTAATTATGTTGAAGTGACATTTCTCATAAAAATGTTTAAACTATCATATCAAGGTTAAATTAAATAAATATATAAAGTATATAGGCTACTTACAAAATCTGGAAGGAAGTGGCGGGGACGACCTCTCTGCAGAGACTAAAGTGGCGGGTGATGTCCAGGCGTGTTCCAATTCGCAAAACCTGCAAGATAAAAGAGAGTAAAAAATATTAGTGATATTAAATACAAGTAAATTATTATTATTATTATTTTTTTTTTAAACATTCACACTTTTTTCTCATTCACACTCACATTCACACAGTCTTTTCGGTAACTGAGGCCATTTAAGACTTTTAACGATACTCAGTATGTTTAATATATCGATTGGGGGTCCAGGCATTTTTATTTAAGTCATTTGGTATCCAAATGCCTTAAATAAAATCATCGGACTGCCTGGGGTCCGAACCCGCGACGTTCTGCATAGAAGGTAGGCACGCTACCAACTACTCCAAGCCCCGTGGGCAAAGAAAATTATTTGGAAATTATTCAATATAAATATAGGGTAAGAGAAAGTAAAAATCGCTTGATTTTTATTTATTTTTATATGAAAAATAGTTGAATGAATGACTTGATCCCATCGCTCAACTATTTTCACTAATTTGTTTGAATTACATAAAAGGGCTTTATTTGTAATACACCGTAGATATTAATTCTCAAACATCGAGATTCATTTAATATAGATTATGATAACATCAATTAATGTGAAATGTTGACAATTTATATTTTTATTTAATGAAAAACTAACATATAAAAAAAATATGTAAATAAATACATAAGTAGTTATATTACTATGATTCTTTTAACTAGTTAACTATTAAATATGAATAAACTAAATGTTGTTGATAATGATGATGATGATCAAGAATGATGTGATGGAATGCTTGTAATGGCGATGTAATTGTAAACGATTTGCTTTCTTGTCTCCCTCTCTTTCTCTCTCTTATGTTGAATAAATGAACGACTATTAATTTAAATTGTTTACTTTGTAATAAATTATCGTTTGATTATGTCATTTTTTTTCAAATCGATATAAATTTACTATGGGTCCGACCAAAACAAGATTTTCAGCCGTAACCGAAACCGAATTTCAGCCTCAATCCTAATTTCGGCCGAAACCGAAACAGAAACTTGTTTTGAACTTTTTCTTTAAATTCAAATTCATATCATTTTATCTTTTGAGTCACAATCACTCTATATTTCCCTCTTGCGAAAATCATTTGTTTGACCTTTTTTTTTTAGGTGCAAATCTCATTCGACTTTTTTTTTTTTTTAAGTATAGGCCTACGAGTCTCACCAGGATTTCTGGCCGAAACAGTAACCGAAACCGAAACTTCAGTCGGTTCCTAAAATTTACTAACAAAAAAAAAAAAAAAAAAAAAAAAAAATTCTACAAAAAATGAAACAATACTTTATAAATTTCTATGAAAATAAAAATGGCTTTAGGATTGTGAAAGGGAAGGTCTAGAAGAGCATTTTTGAAATAAATATCATGAAGTGAAACTTCTTTATTCAAGGTAGAGAAAATTCGATTTATGCCATAATGTTACGAAACGCTGCATTCCCTCTGCTCAGCAGTTGGGGGTCACGTGCGCAGAAACTCAGAAAAAATGGATTTTTTTGAGAATAGACAACGAGCCCGAGAATGGCTGTCAACGCGACTAGAACTCAACACATTTATATCTCTAAACAATAAATAAGAAATTAAATCTTCAGTCATTAGTGTCAGATCTGACACGTTGTGGTTACTCTGAGGAGTAACTTTCATGAGAATATCCAACCTCAGGAGGGGTAATCCCAGATAGAATTGGATAATTTTTAGCCATGAGGTGGATTTGAACCCTAATCGTCTTCAACTCAGGATTATAAGCTTAACTGCTTAACCCCTCGGCTAATCTCCTCCTAAAATTAAATATTTGGAGGAGGTATATAGCTGAATGTTGATATATTCAAATTTGGTAGAAAGAATTAGTAAAGCAGCTAGTTTAAATTTCACTTTATTGTCAAACCAAGACCGACGTTTCTGTTGTATATGGGATCATCTTCAGTAACAGGTTAATGTCTGAAAATATTTATCCTCGCCAAGTTAAATTGGGACTAGGCCTACACAAGGGTAAATGGCTCAACCATGTTAATGCCCAAAAATTTTATTTTTCTCATGCCATGGATAGAGAGTTCTGTGAGAGCCATTTACAAAATGTATATAACTTGGCGAGGATATATATTTTCAGAGATTAACTTGGTCCTGATGCGACCGAAACGTCGGCCCTGGTTTTGACAATAAAATGAAAAATAAACTAGCTGCTCATTCTTTCTACCAAATTTGAATAAATAGATGATTTGCTAATTGAAAATTTAAAGGGATCCTATCGAGAATGTGAATTTTGTGTACAAGTTTCACTTTTTAGTGTGTGTTATAAAATAGACGATGTTTTTTTAATAAAGAGCTAGAGTTAATAATTTTGTTCATTTTCTCTTTCTTGATATAAAATATTTATTTATACTGAATATGGTTAAGTTCAATGTACTTGAAGGGTTTTCCCTTTTTTTTTAATTGCCAAGCAAGCAAGCCCTTTGTTTCTCTTTTATTTATCTCGCAGCTCATCTCTCCATCTTCTGGTTGGTTCGCTCGAGTGGGCATCTGGGGGAAATTCATTCGCCGCCGCCGCCATTCCTCACAATCTCTGATTATAATAATCAAAATATAATAGTAATTATAGAGTACTCTCTTAGAGTCTTACGCTCGCCTCTTTCTGGATAAGAAAAAAAAAAAAACGAATAAAAAAACGCCTTCGAGGCAACACGATTGGTGTTTTTCATTTTAGGTACCCATAGCGATGAAGCCTTCTTCTTTCGAGTTTAAATTAAAAAATTAGCCAGGACAAATTGCTTAGTGAGAATTTTATAAAATTCCTGTAAAATTATTCATTAGTCACCTATTGTCGATTTTTAATAAACTAAAATACTCTGGAAGACTTTTTTCTCACTAGGGAATTTTTTTTTTTAAGTGATATAAAGATATTTTATATAAGGTTGATTCTTAATAATATCCTGGGAATGATACTGAGCTGAGTTCCAGTGCCTTTCCACAGGAGGAAGTTCGCGAAGGATGATTATTTTTGGGTATTATTTGAAGACCTGAAGTAAATTATGAATTAATCATAACCCTCCCCGGAGGGGGAGGGGGTATTTTTTTTTGGGGGGGGGGGGGGGGGATTTTTTTTTTTATTTTTTTTTTTTAAAAATTTAATTTTTTTTTATTATTATTTTTTTTTGGAGTTTTTTTTTTTTTTTTTTGTATAAAGTTTCCCACCGCTAAAAATTGTGGGGGGGGTTGTTTGTGTATTTTATATATGTATGTGTGTGTGGGGGGGGGGGGGGGGGGGGGGGGCCCCCCCCCCCCCCCCTTTTTTACGCCCCTGGGTCCTTAATTTGTTTTGGACTTGATCACTTTGACATCTAGCAGCTTTCCTCCCCTTTTATCAGGCTATGCGGCGGGCCTGTTTGCTTTCCATTTTTCCCAATCCCATCAAATCACGGAAATAAGAAAAAATAAATTTTGACTAAAATTAGTGTTGAAATTTTAAATAAATAATTATATAGAAGATACAATAGATAGATTAAAAGAATTAAATGCAAAACAATCTTGGCGTTACAATTATAATATAATTATAAAATTCCGCTACTACTCAAACGCATTTCATTCGTATCATCATCATTGTGTGTCATTATTCAATTTAAAATGAAATACAAATACACAAATATTATCCAAGTATAGTTATTTATTTAGTTTATTACTATCATTAACTTCAATTTCGGATGATTTTAAAATACAGTAATTTTTCAATTAGAACTTTTTTTTTTTGATAAATATTTAAGTTGTATAATTTATTTTAGAATGTCGCGGAAAAAAAACATTGCACTTAATTTGTTTTAATCTCATCAATGATGATTCATTAGAAAGATGGGAAAAATGAGTGAATGAAGTTTTCTGTTTTTTTAAAAATCAATAAATTAAAACTTCATAGTTTCGGATAAATTGTGGAAAAAATGTTTCCACCAGTCATTATGTAGTCTTCTTCAGGTATAATTTAGAATAGAGTGACATTTATATATGAACTGAAGAAGACTACTGAAAAAACTTTATCTTATACCGTACAAATAAACCAGTTTACTCGAAATTAGAATTTCTTAATTAATAACAACCAGGGGGGATCGCTGGTGTAGCGGACTAGGGTGTCAGCTTCTACAAAGAAGATCCCTGTTCAAATCCTGGACCTGCGGGATTTTTTCATTAAATAAAAATATTTATTTAATGTAAACAAATCCTCAAGCAGGCACTGGATTGGAATATTGGATCTCAATAGCCCCCAGGCAACTCTACGAGGAGAGGGAGTTGCTGTGACATCCCGCCCTGTGGAAGGGACGTAAAGAAGGTTCCCTCTCAGTGATGCATTCTTCGAAAGGAGTCGGTGCTGAGGGAGTCCCTCCTCAAACTAGGACATCCTCCCTAGCTTAGTAGAGTTTGAATAAAAGGAACCAGTTGCAACCAGAAATAATGATTAGTTCGCTAGCTAGAAATGAACGCAGGAGGAGGAGTTAGAGATAGGAAATAATGTAACTTCACGGGGTGCTGGTAGATGCTACGGCCAGAGGCCGATTGGGTTTGAGGTGTGTGTCTTCCTGTACGAAAGCACCTCGGGTAAATAAACGGGGATCCCGATAGGAATTTCAAATAATAAATAATAATTAATAACAACCACTGTGAAAAGCTTTTGAATGCCAAATTAATTAATTTATTATACTAAAATAGAATGATAGCCAGTGATAAAATCAGATAAAGTTATTCAATGGGAGACGCGCTCTCGGGCTTGCTGTAGTTAGTATCGCGCCTACCTTGTATACCAAAGGTTGCGGGTTCGGATCCCAGGCAGCCCGATTATTTTATTTAAGCCATTTGGATACCAAATCAAAATATATCCATCTTTATTTATTCGATAATTATTTTTTTTTTTGAGCAAGGGTGTGAATGACTTCTGAAATGTCGATAATTCAATGAGAAGATATTTTATTTTAATGTAAGGTTGATTATAGAATTATAGTGTTTCAGTTAGGATAAGTGTTTCTATTTCGAAAATAAATCAGCGAATGTAAGGTCATAATCATAGGAAGGGGTTCAAATTTCCCCCCCCCCACCCCGAAAATTTAAAAAATATTATTTTACCTTTCATATATTTAAAAAAATAAATTAAGGTTATGGAGAAAGAAAAAACCAGCGAATGCTTTCCACGTTAAAATAATTTATTCGCAGATATTTCGGTAAGCCTAACGCAAACCATCCTCAGTGCTTCAAATTATATGATTGTGGAGCGTTTAATAAACTCATAAAATGCTTGAGAAGCCATTCTATATATGGAGGGGACAAAATCGTATGAAGCAAGTCACTGAGAGAAAAACAGCATCTATATACATAAGACACAATCGAATTTTTGTATGCTTTAAGATAAATTCTCACAGTGACCCACCAGGCGCGTGTACTTTCTAAAATAAATAAATGAATAAAAATATAGGTCTAAGTGTTAACATTTATTTACACAAGAAATTGGAAAAAATAATTATATTTTTTAAAATTCATTCATTTGTGTGAAGTGGGGGAGAGAATTGCCTCAATCAAATGCACCCCCACTCCCTAAAAATTGTCTAGCTAGGCCCTGATATCACTATAAATCTAATCAATATTTTTTTATTTTCAAGAAACAATCCAAGTTGGTTAATTTAGAAGAATCTTGGTTTCAGAAGTTACTTGCATAGAGTTTTTGGCTGGTTGAAGAGCAAAAATTATTGAAAAGTAAAATTTGAAATTTGGTGATTCCCCATTTGAGGCCGAAAATGTGAAGTACGTGTACAAGTCAGTAGGCGAATAAAAAATTCAGAAAAATAAAAATTTTATATTTTTTTCTATAACAATTTACGCTCTACAATTTACAAAAAACTCTTTCAAAGTAACTTCCGAAATAATCTTTGAGAGAGAGAGAGAGAGAGGGATTCGTTTAATTCTCCGCGAGATTTCAAATTTCAAAGTTTTCGACTTCTGGTCCAGATGATCACAGAATAGAAAAATTTTTGTATGTTACTTATTAATATTTATTTTTGAAATTTCACATATTTTAATTTCTAATTTCGATTATGTCATGATGATGATCATCATCAACTGTTTTGAAGGTGTGGGATATCAAGACAACAACAACAACAACACGAATAGGTAACCAATCAAAGAGGAGAGAAAGATAGGCGAAGAAGAAGGGAAGAAATCGTGGTTGGGTTGGCTAACCTTTTGACCCTAAACATTCCAAGTACAACAACAACAGCATGCAAGAACAACAGTCAGGGATACCAACCAGCCAACGTAGGTGCTAGCTAACACTACGTGAGATTTTTCTTTAAAAATTTTCAATTGCAAAAGAAAAGAGAAGTTTGAAAATTTTCAACGCACAGCACACAACTTTCTCTTACCTTCGGTAATCGAAAGTTGTGTACTGTGCTTGTCACACCAGATTTTTTGTGTCGACATGTATTTAGTTTCCGACAGTAGGGTACAATTGAATTCAAGATGTAAAATTTATAAGTATGGCAAAATGTTTATATTTTGTTACCATGGCAACGATTTCTCCTATTTTTTCTATGGAGTACAAAAGTAAAGTGGTCTTCAGAAGATTTCAATCACAAAATGAGAATATACATTTTAAAGAGCAACTAAAAAATAATTGATTTTTGAATTTAAAAAAAAAACGGAGCAAATTTAGAGAAAATCGAAAAAAACTGAAAAAGTGCATCAGTAAAGTACTAGTACTTTTTGGTCGATTTTGTTCAAAAGCTTCTTGTCACGTCCCATGGGGGTGCCTAACTTAAATATAAAATTTCAACTTCCTAGCTCTTTTCGTTCTTGAGATATTTTGTTCACAGACACACACACAGACAGACAGACCATGTCGCGAAAACCACTTTTTTGGATTCAGGGGACCTCAAAACGTGAAGATCCATAAAAATTTCGACATCGAATTTTTGACATGAATCCAATACTTTCTCTCTCTATATATATATTACATATATACATAGGTAAGAGAAAGTAAAAAGGCAACTAAAAGAAGCATCTCTCTTTAGAGAGAGAATAAATAGGCCTATCTATAATAAATCAACAAAGTATGAACAATGATGCTGAAGAACAGAGGATTTTGGCTAAACAATAAAACCATCCCTAAATGAATTATTCAAATTTTATATTTTAAATACTAGTTGTATAATAATGAGATCAGGGGCGTATATAGAATTTTTTCGGGAGGGGGGCCCGAACAAATTTTTAAATATCCCCCCCCCCATACACAAAAATATTTTTAAAATACCGGATATACCTGAGCCCCGAGGATCCGGGCCCTCTCAAAAACAAATTTTCATAATTTTTTTTTTTTTTTTTTTTTTTCGTTTTCACCTGAGCCCCGAGGGGCCTGTGCCCTCTCTGGGACAAAAGTTTTATTTAAAAAAATGCTGATATATTATTAATATATTTGTATTTCTTTTATTTATGGGACGCACTTTTTCAAACAGAAATATAGATATTGGCCATTAACCCCGTATATAAGTATACGTATATTTGAAAAATTTTGATGGGCCCCTCGGCACCCCTTATATATTCCCCTGAATGAGATCTCTATACCCGTTTTTTTCGTCATTTTGTCGTTTTAAAATTTTTGAGGTAAATAAAAAAAATAATTATATATTAAAAGAGTATTATTATTTTAAAAAAATCTTTTTTCTAAGTAATCTTTATGAAAATGAACTGAGTCATTTTGTAGGCAATAAATTCACGCTTATCGTTTAGCGAGTCACTGATTCGAAAAATGATTGAACCGCTTTTTGATCAAGATAGAGAGAGAGAGAGAGAGAGAGAAGGTTCTGAGTTCGAGACTCGGTTGAGACCAGGTAATCATTCAAGAGAGAGAGAGAGAGAGAGAGAGATGCAAGGTGTATAATTAAGGCTGCGTGCCGGAGCCTCCTAGCCAATCACCAGTGAGGAATAAATGAGGTTCGAAGGCCCCAACTTCAAGGAAGGAGGGCCTTGCTACGTCTTCTCAAGGGGGGCCTACTACGTCGGCCATTTTGGATTCTCTCTCTTTCTCTCTTTCTATTAAAAATAAATAAAAATAATTTACTAAAATTTTTTAACTGTTGTTTATTTTCTTAAACAAATCTGGTGTAGGGACAAATTAATTGTTGCCTACTGTGAAAGTGGTTACCGAACATTTCTTTAGACAAGGGGGATGGTAAAATTTTGTATAAAGGCTTTTTCACCATATCAGACCATTATTTTTTGAAAATCAAATAGTAGCAAGGACCCTTGGAAAATATTTTCACTGGTCAGTCTTGACCACTCCTCCCTTCCAGTTCTGATGATGAGTGACTTATATTAAAGTCCTTTTCTTTCTAGCAAGCCTTGATTATCGAATCAGAAAACAAACAACTAACTTAATAGAGATATGTATTATAATTCTTATTAGGGTCCTGTTGAGAATATCAATGGTAAGTAATCAAGTTATTTTTATATTTTCCTTTATGGAAAACCTGTCTCCCTTTTATGATTGTCAAACTACCCAGACTGTAACTCAGGGATGTATTAAAGGGGGGGGGAGTGGACGACCGCCCCCTCCAAGAAAAAAATTGAAAAATGATAAGGAGCAGGTGCAGCCAAAAATAAAAGCCTCCGTTCACCCGGTTTCGTGTGAATTTTATTTACCCATCTTCAGTCCTTCAAAATTGTTAAAGTCCCGGGGAGTTGGTAATATATATTATATTATTTACATGTATTGCTCTATTGATCATTTTTTAACTCCGGGGCTTTGCAACTTTGAAGGACTGAAGATGGGTAAATAAAATTCACCCGAAACGTCTCGTTGAATTGTATTAAATTGGAGGCTTTTATTTTTGGCTGCATCTGCTCCTTCTCCTGTCTATAGAAAAACAACCAGTGGCTTCATTGATTTATCTAAAAATTGAAAACGTTATAAAAACTAGTCATCTAAAAAATAATGATATTTTGTCTAAAATATATTTTTATCTTTGTTGACGTTTTTGTTCAAAATTTCGTTAATAATTAACAGATTTTTACGAATGAATGATTTTTAGAAAGAAAAAACTATAGAATATCGTAAATATATGATTGTTTGTTTTTTTCATTCGGGGATACCTAAAATTGTATTAGGGGTGACCAAAGCAAAACAAAACTGAAAAATTTCGATTTTTCTAAACCTTTAGCCGTTTGCTAAATGTCTAAATGACCTCTGATTGGGTTGAAACTTAAAATTTATATGTATTATAAATATCTTCATTTTTTAAGGGGTGTCGCCGTTTTTAAGAATTTTTAAATCTTAAACATTCTAAGTAAGAGCCGATTTAGAGCACATTTTCTATTAAAATTTATTTTTCTCTTTATCTCTAAAACTGCGCCTGACGGAAAAATTCTAACTATATATCTAAATTCAGAATGAAAAAATGCACTAGATTCACTAATCAGATTTCTTGTGAAGAAAACCTTGTCGACCAGTGTTATTAGCCTATGACTACTAGCGAGATACGAAAATCCATAAATATCTCTCCTAAGAGAATCTAGATTACCAAGCAAGACCTTCCCTCGAATTAAAAAATTAAAAATATTGTTATTGACTGACCGAAATTCATCAAACTACTCAACTACTCGGTCTACAATTTCTCTCAGCATCACTCATTAAGCCAATTGTTATTGACTGTCCAACTAACAAACTATAGAGCCGAAAATTTATATATTGATTCACTAATCATAATTACAGTAATGAATGGAAAATAATTATAATTCTAAGGAATTCAAAGAAAAAGACAAGTTTTTTTGCTCTATATACATTTATTGCGTTTGGAGGCCGTATAGGATCAAAATCTCCTACCGATCATTAAATTCATCCAAAAAAGAAGATTCAAATGCATAGTTAGTTGTGTGTCGACACTGAAGAATAGAAGAAGTAAGCAAAGAAAGAAATAATTTATTTCTCCTAGTATTTTCACCATTCCTTCTTTTACTTTGTTATTTTAGGCAGCAATTTTTTCTATTTTTTTTTTTCACCGTAAACAACAAGATGGCTGGTTGGTTACCCTTTAGAAGAGGGTGGGCTGGGTTTTTGTTTGCGTGTTTGCCAACTATGAACGACGACGCCTACCCCCACAAGTTTGCCTATGGCTGCAGAGAACAACTACATTAATCAAAAAATACCGAAAAAAAAACAACAAAAACGAAAAGGAGGAGAAGGAGGAAGGTTTTTTTTTTATAATTACCCATTAAGAGGGAGGGGGTGGTTCAGTTAACTTGCACTTTATATTCATAGAGCAGCAGCAGCTCGTAATCAACTCTCTGGGGGTAATTATAGTCTCAGACAATTTTAATTATAATAATAGTCTTTCTAAGCGGAGATGAAAAATCTTCTACTTTATTAAAATTTAACAAAAAAAAGCTATGAATTTATTAATATATTAAGAAAAAAATTCATAATATAATATAAACAAAAATGTCCAAGGGTTAACCAGTATTTTAATTTTAAAACACTTATTTCTATCATATTTATATCTCGTGATGAAAGAATGAAACTTTAATTATTTCAAAGGGACTTCAATGCTTTTTATACCCCTCCTTGCTACTTCAAACGTAGAAATTTTGGGGTTGCGATGACGTATGTGTTGGGCAGCTTTTGGTCAAATGGGGAAAGTTTCTTTGGCTTTTCATTCATGCAAAATGAATTCAGAATAATAGAAAAATGTCTTGAAGGATAATTTATTGCCATTTTTACGTCGTTTAAAGATAACTTTTCAACAAGATAACGCTTCCGGGCATACCAGCCGTACCACTGGAACTGGTTAAATCAACAGCAAGTGCAAATTTTACAGTGGCCAGAGTGCAGTCCTGATCTAAATCCAATGGAAAACATGTGGGGTTTAATTGTTAGACGTATTTACGCCAACAATAGGCCTAAGCAATATGGCCCCATTAATGAATTAAAGGGTGCAATTTTAGAAATGTTGAGCAACATACAATATCAAATTAATTGAATAAGGAAAGCTAGCAGCCAGCAGAAATAAAAAAAACTTTTATATTATTTCGTCGACGTTTCGGGAGCGCGTTTAGTCGACGAAATAATATAAAGTTTTTTTATTTCTGGTGGCTGCTCTGCTCATAGCTTTCCTTATTCAATTATCATCACAGCCATTTTCATTCTTCATTAATATAAAATAGGAACCGACCGAATATTCGGTTTCGGTTACGGTTTCGGCCAGTTTCGGCCAAAAATCATGGTTTCGGCCGTAGTTTCGGTTTCGGCCAAAAAGTGGCCGAACCTTTGGGCCGGCCGAAACCAGAGTCTGAAAAAATGGGATGAGACTCGCATGCAAAAAAAAAATTAGGTGTTGGCTGTGTCTTCTACACAGCCGGTGGCTTTTTAACGTGACAACGTCTTTTGCTTGACTTCAAAATAAATTTATTTTTCTCTTACCTATATTGAAATATAAAGAGAGAAAGTATTGTTTTTTTTTTTTTTACTAGTAGTTTGTTTTCATAAATAAACATGTTCAAACATTTTCATTGAAACAATATATGACAGGTGTGGCTTTTTTTATCCATTAAGGGCGACATATGCTTAAAAAATGAGGTTTTTCGAAAAAAAACTAATTTTGGAGTTAATTACTCGGGATTTTTTTATTTATTCTATTAGAGGTTATCTCTCTGCACCAAATGACATCTCATTTAGTCTGATCTGATTAGCCGTTCGGAATCTACAGGGGATTAAAATTTCGAAAAACGAAATCCCGCCGAGTGCTCTCATGCGGTAAAATGACGTCATATCAAAAAAAAGAAAAAATTACCTCTGGGCATTGGACCACTCTTTCTAAAACTATATTTAGATTTAATGTAGCTTTTACGGTCAAGTAGCTAGGCGTTACATAAATAGGGCTATTTTTCGATATTTTTACTTTCTCTTACCTATGTATATATGTAATCTATATTATAATAAAGCTGAAAAGACGTTTTTTGATTAAGGTACTTCTAGACCACCTAGAGATATGGGGTTTTTTGCATTCGATTCAGAATCCTCTAAAACCAAATAGAAAAATCCAAAATCTTAAAAAAGTTGTACCACTTTTTTTTAAGAGGGGAAAAACTCATTTTTTTCGATGTTTTTTCAAAAATTTCACGATATTTTTTCATTTTTTCACTCATATCTTCTAAACGGTTAAAGATATCTTCAATATCTGAATTAGTCAATAATCTGCATTAAATTTTGAAAATGACAAACCTCTTTTAACTATTTTTGAGGTTTGTTTACACATATAAATAATTCGTGCAAAAAGAACCTCATTTTTGATGATTTTGCCGCGGCTTCAGTTCATTTTCATTGTTTTTTTGCTTCAGTATTTATTGTCCAATTTCAATAATTTTTTTTGCGAAATGTTCCTCACATCCTATACTTTAAGTCAGGTAAATTTCATTTTTTTTCATCAACCCCTTCTATTTAATTTTCAAGTGTGAAAAAAAATAACACGAAAATTTTCATTTTTTGAGATGGTTTTTAAACATCTGTGTCTTTAGACAAGCTAGACAATTGCGGTTTTTTTTATTTGATTCAGTACCATCTGCTGACGACTAGAAAAATCCAAAATCATGAAAAAGTTATACCCCCTTTTTTTAAATTACAAAAAACTCATTTTTAGCCGATTATTTTTTTACATTTTTGGCTATATTTTTTGAATGATAAGAGATATCTTCAATCTCATAATTTTGTATTTTTCTACATTAAATTTGGAAAAGAATGAGACCCTTTGCACTATTCTAAGGCATTGTTTAGCGGCTGTGCAACTTTTGGCGTGTGATACAAAATTTTTTTTTATTAATTTTTTTCATATTCATGGCCATATTTTTTAAACGATTATCAATGTCTTAGATATGATTTACTTTTTATAATCTACATTAAATTTCCTTTAAAACGAGCCCAGTTTGGACCTGATAAGCCTCTATTTAAGTTCTTTAAACTTTTTCTAAAAATGGAAGAAATTTTTATTTTTTGTTTGTTTGTTTGAAGAGTTTCTTTCAATTTTCGGCTATATTTTTTGAATGGTAAGAGATATCTTCAATCTCATAATTTTGTATTATTCTACATTAAATTTGGAAACAAATGAGCCACATTACAGCATTCTCAGACATGGTTTAGTATACTATCTATTCGTCAATCACGAGACAAACTTTTAAGTAGATATTTTTTTTCCGAGATATTTCTATACAATTTTAGCTATATCTTTTTAATGGTAAAAGATATCTTGGATATCCAAAGGTTTTCACATTTTAGATTAAATTTTGTAAAAAATGAATACCATTTCATTTAATTCAGACATTGTTTAGGGTATTTAAAACCACTTCTAAAATGTAAGAAATTTTTTTTTTGTTTGATTGCTCTGAATGATCCACATTGCAGTATTCTCAGGCATGGCTTAGTATCTAAAATGAACGAAATTATAGATTATTTCAATTTTTTCTTTAGATATCTTCAAAACATAGCAAAAAAATCATTTTCAATTCATTCCCTCATAGAGCCTTCCACGACCACAACATTTCATTTGGCTCATATTCTTATTTTTTTTTACTTAGCGCCGGGTATTTTTACCATTCTTCAGACCCGGAAATTTTTCAAACCCTCCCGTACCGACGAAAATTTAGTGAATGAATGAATGAATGTCTAGGAATTTTTTTTTTTTTAAACATTCACACTTTTTTCTCATTCACACTCACATTCTCACAGTCTTTTCGGCAACTTAGGCCATTTAAGACTTTGACGATGTATGATACCCCTGAATCATACATTGTATAAAATTTCTTTTATTTAATAAAAAGTTTTAAATAATACATCAAATAAAAAAAAAAATTATTTAAAAATATTTAATTTTTTTTACATATTTAAATTTATAATAAATAATAAACTTTTTCAGATGTCAGAAAAAAGAAATATTTTAAAATTGTTTATTTTTAACTTTGCCCATCAACCGTAGGTTGAGGTAAAGTTAATGTAATCGTAAAAAAAATCGAAATTTTTCTGAAGCTGCCAAAATTCGTTTTGAGGTCCCCTGAATCCATTTAAGTAGTTTTTGGAATGATGTCTGTGTGTGTGTGTGTCTGTGGTAAATTTTTTCGTCAACGAAAACTCAAAAACTATTTGTTCAATTGTTTTGAAATTTTGCACCCATAAACTAGGGGTAGAGGCCAAGAAGTGAAAAGCTTTTGCTAAACATCGGACCATTAGAGGGGGGGGGGCAAATATTTTTTCTTACATAACCTATACTTTTTTTTATATATTCAGAAACAAGACTTCCTCCCGAGTAAAATGATATATAATATGTATAACATCGGACCATTAGGGGGAGCTCTAGGGGGGGGCAAATATTTTTTTCTTACATAACCTATAATTTTTTTTATATATTCAGAAATATTCAGAAACTAGAATTTCTTCTGAGTAAAATGATATATAATATGTATACCATCGGACCATTAGGGGGCTCTAGGGGGGAGGGCAATATATTCTTTTCTTGAATAGTGGGTGGGCAAAGTTGTGCGCTCGGCTTAGTCCGACCCTTTATTTTTTAATAGGTCCTTGCCCGTCCGATTTCATTTGCATGCCCGTCCTCCTAATCAGTTTATTAAAGTGAAATTTAGACTTGCTACCCGCCCATAATTTTTTCATGGTCTTCAAAACCCACAGGCCGGGCAGGGCGAATATTCAATTATTTTAAACTTGATTCAGTGTATTTTCATTTGGGCAAAAACCATATGGGCTTTAAAATTAAGGGGAAAACTACTGATCACGTCCCGAGACGCCGCCCGCCAGGGCCAAGTTGGAACGGCGCGGCGAAGCCGCGCCTTCTCAACTTGTATATATATAGAGAGAAAGTATTGGATTCATGTCAAAAATTCGATGTCGAGATTTTGATGGATCTTCACGTTTTGAGGTCCCCTGAATCCAAAAAAGTGGTTTTCGCGACATGGTCTGTCTGTGTGTGTGTGTGTGTGTGTCTGTCTGTGTGTCTGTGATCAAGTTTTAAGCACGAAGGAATTGAGCTAGGAGGTTGAAATTTTATATTTAAGTTAAACACCCCCGGGACCGGACAAATAAGCTTTTAAACAAAATCGGCCAAAGAGTACTAGTACTTTACTGATGCACTTTTTCAGTTTTTTTCGATTTTCTCAAAATTTGCTCCAACGATTTTTTTTTAAAATTCAAAAATCAATTATTTTTTAGATGCTCTTTAAAATGTATATTCTCATTTTGCCCTTGAAATCTTCTGAAGACCACTTTACTCTTGTACTCCATAGGAAAGATAGGAGAAATGGTTGCCATGGTAACAAAATATAAACATTTTGCCATACTTATAAATTTTACATCTGAACCTGCTCTTAATCAATGTACCATACTGTCGGAAACTAAATACATGTCGACACAAAAAATCTGGTGTGACAAGCACAGTACACAACTTTCGATTACCGAAGGTAAGAGAAAGTTGTGTGCTGTGCGCCAGTCACACCAGATTTTTTGCCTAAAAATGAGGTTTTTCGAGAAAAAAACTAATTTTGGAGTTAATTACTCGGGATTTTTTATTTATTCTATTAGAGGTTTTCTTCTGCACCAAATGACATCCCATTTAGTCTGATCTGATTAGCCGTTCGGAATCTACAGGGGTTTAAACTTTCAAATTAGAATTTACCGCAGCACGGTAAAATAAAATGGTAGGAAAAAATAAATGGTGAAATCTTTAGCTGAAAACTCATTCTTTCTAACCGTATATTTCCCATAATTATATCTCTTAAGACAGAAGAGTTATTAAAGCCGATAAACTTTTTCGTGCATGGCCCTCTAACCTGCCTCTATAGACACATGATTTGTAAGACGTTGTCACGTCAAAAAAAAAAAGGTCAAATAATTTGCACTTGAGGGAGAAAAAATTTAGTCTCCCTAAAAAAAGGTAAAATGATTTTCACGGGAGGGAAAAAAATTCAAAAAAAAAAAAAAAGGTAAAAATGAAAAAAAAATTTTATAGGAAATACAAGTTTCGGTTTCGGTTACGGTTTCGGCCGAAACTAAGGTTGAGGCCGAATATTCGGTTTCGGTTTCGGCTGAAAATCTTGTTTCGGTCGGACCCTAATATAAAATTAGTTAATTCAATGAATGACAGAATATTTTGCTTAATTCAACCTAGTGGAAAGTCAATCGATAACTAAAATTGTTTTTTTAATGTTACATCATAGTTAAAATCTTGTTTAAAACAAATGCTCTTAAAAGCATTCCCACCCTTATTTTGAATTTTTTTTGTTTGGTTCATCCAAATTAATTACTGGATTTTTTTTATTGAAACTAAGTTATTTTAGCTTGCTGTATATGTTTACTTTTATTAAAAAATATTTTTAAATAATTTTTTTTGAAAAAAATGGGGTGGTCGTAAAAGTATTTCCATCACTGTATATTTTTACATTTATTTTAAACTATCAATGTTAAGTCTCAAATCACCTTAACGGTGCTAGTATTTGAAGGTAATATTTAAAAAAGTTTCATCCCCCAGAGAGACCCTCCCGTATATTGAATCTTTCAACCAACCGCCCCCACCGGGTTCGCATCCCGTTCCATGAGACAAAAGTTTATTTAAATTGAATTGGCTACCAATCAATTTAATTAAATAGGAACGGGGTCTAAATGGCCTCCTATACCAAACAAGACCTTAAATAAAAAAAAAATTATTAAAAGAGAACTGGATTTGTACGAGAAATTGATTTAAAAAAATAATAATAAAACCGCCCCCATCGACAAATTAATCCGTCCCTGGACGGAGGGGGCAAGGCGTAAAGATTTAAAGGCATATATTTTTGTTCGTATTTATGACTAAAATCCAAAGAACAGGCGCTAGATCGCGGAACCTGAATTTTTTTAGATCTTTTCGGTATACAGTATGAGGACAGTGTATTTAGGAAAGTCAAATTACAAGGACAATTTGAAAAATTCAATAATAATTTAAAAACAATTTTTTTTTTTTTTTGCTCCTGGAAAAATTCATCCCTGCCTCCAATCTCCAATTTCGACAATGAAGATTGGGATAAACGAAAGAGAATAAATATTCGGGGATGTGCCCCTGAATGGCCATATATTATTCATTGTAATTTAAAAAAAAAAGAAAATTTGCCTGATGTTTAGGCTTTATGCTCAGTTTTCAGTACATTGGCATAAACTATACCCCCTTTAATGGATCCGAGTCCGAGATGTAGTAAATATCATTTATCTAAAATAAATGTTGATAGTCTAGTTATTTAGTTGCCCGATCTTAATAATTGTAAAGTTTCCTTTCTCATCGCGATTAGCCCGGTCGGGCTTGGATTTCCTTTCGCAATGCGGTATAAGGTGATTTTCTTACTATGTTTCTTTTTAAGCTCAATTAAATATAATTGTAAACTTAAAAGACGGAGGATCAGATTCTTCCTTATAAGATCTCTCTCTCTCTCTTTTTGATGTAATCATTTATAATTATCCTCAAAGGGTTGTGTTGTTGTTGTTGTTGTATTTGTTTCTCTTCTAAAGATTAAGAATCGTTTAAACAAGAACAGACTTAATTTTATAATATTAAATTTCTATCTATATTTTAATAAGATTATTAAGATTTAATATTGAAAATGCTGCTCTGTTTCAGGAAATATTAAACATTCACCCTATTTAATAATTTCCTTTAATTAACCTGATGATCTCAAAATCATTTTTTTTTTTACTTTATAAGTTCGGACTACTTAAACTCATGCCATAATTACTTATTGATATAGTACACTATTTCTTTCTTTAACACAATCTAGCAACCAAATTCCATATTTATAATTTAAAAGTCTTATTTTAATTGTTAAATATTACTAATAGGCTTAGAGGTAATCATATTGATTACAGTTTATATCTTATCTTCTCTTCCCCAAGCCTATAAATAACAAAATTGTGAAAATACACGTATAATATCATATGATTTAATAAAGAATAAGAAGAACTCTAACTCATTTTTAACGGATCACGGATTTTTGTAAGATTTTTTAAAAGTATAGAAAAAATTTTGAGGATTGCTTTTATTTAGTTTCTCTTACTATTCAATTATTTTTTAGATGCTCTTTAAAATGTATATTCTCATTTTGCCATTCTCCTGAAGACCACTTTACTCTTATATTGATACTTTATAGGAAAGATAGGATAGGTGGTAATAAAATATAAATATTTTCCCATACTTATTAATTTTACATCTTGAATTCAAATGTACTGTACTGTCGGAAACTAAATATATCTCAACAAAAAAAAAATCTGGTGTGACAAGCACAGAAAACAATTTTCGATTACCGAAGGTAAGAGAAAGTTGTGTGCTGTGCGACGATCACGCCAGATTTTTTTGAAAAATTCATTTGGAGTTTTTAGAAATAGAAAATCAATAAGAAGTTGGAAGAATTAAAATTAAATATACAAATTAAACATTAGGTTGTTTGATTCAAAGGTTTTATTAATTAAAAATTAACACTTGATACGTATTTCGACAATTCCTTGTCATCAGAAGTGATTACAAGGAATTGTCGAAACACCTATCAAGTGTTAATTTTTAATTACTAAAACCTTTGAAACAAATAACCTAGTGTTTAATTTGTATATTTAATTTTAATTTACAAAATGTTTCAAAGAAAACCAACTGTCGAAAGTTTAAATCTTATAAAAAAAGTTGGAAGAAGATTAAGAAACAAGTTGGTAGCCAGCCAGATATTTGATTTTAATTAATAACGCAACTGCTATCTGCTTTATTTTATGTTATTTTTCACGTTTTTTTACATCAATGAATTTTTAAAATGAGGTTAAAATCATTGTTTCTAATTTTAATAGACTTTATAGAGGAGGAGGAATGTCCATTTTAAGGCAACTCAATAGACAGACCTCCCTAAATGGTTGCCTACGCGCAGGGCTCTAAAGCCACGTTGACCTCTGGAAGGAACTTAATATTGTTCCCTCACTGTATATATAATACATCAATATACATGTTTTGTGCCCTTACAACCAACTCCGGGAACTAAACGATTTTGAAGGACTGAAAATGGGAAAATAAAATTTTCTCGAAAAGTCTCGTTAATTTGGGAAAAATCGGAAGCTTTTATTATTTGGCTGCTCATTTTTTTGTTGTAAAAATTTTTATTCTGGGGGAGTGCATTTTATATTTTATAGGCTATATATGCCTGTCTGGTAAATATCTCGGACATCAGCCGATTTATAAAAATTCTGGTGTGACTGGTCGCACCAGATTTTTTTGCCGAGATATATTTAGTTTCCGACAGTAGGGTACATTTGAATTCAAGATGTAAAATTTATAAGTATGGGAAAATATTTATATTTGGTTACCATAGCAACCATAGGAGAAATTACATCTTTTCTATGAAGAACAAGAGTAAAGTGGTATTCAGAAGATTTAAAGAGCTTCTAAAAAATAATTGATTTTTGAATTTAAAAAAGAAATCGTTGGAGCGAATTTAGAGAAAATCGAAAAAAAACTGAAAGTGCATCAGTAAAGTACTAGTACTCTTTGGTCGATTTTGTTCACTTCGTGTCACGTCCACTTAAATATAAAATTTCAACCTCTTAGCTCTTTTCGTTCTTGAGATATTTTGTTCACAGACAGAGGCAGACAGACCATGTCGCGAAAACCACTTTTTTTGATTCAGGGGACCTCAAAACATATATATCCATCAAAGTCTCGACATCGAATTTTTGACATGAATCAATACTTTCTTTCTCTATATATGAGCATATATATAGAGGTAAGAGAAAGTAAAAATTATTGACAAAAATCCTACGAGTTGAAAACATTTTAAAAAATATTGTGAAATATTTTTAGATGAATAATATTGCAATAACATCAGATTATGTTCAAGATTAATTAGTGTTACTTGAAAAAGAACGCGACTAGAGTCCCAAATATCGACCACAAATACTGAAACTATTTATTCCTAACATTCACCGTTAATATCTTTTTACATACATTTATTATTTATTATTATCTATATTTTGGCTGTCGAAATTCAAAAATGTGTCACTACAACTACACTTTTCAATTTTCATTAATGAAACAATCACTAAAAAAAAGATAAAAAAAAAAAAACACCCGGTTGATATTGCGGTTTGTTTGTGACTGGTCGGTCGCTCTGTTCTGTCGTTAGTTTGTCCCAATGTCATTCGGCCTTGAGCGCTTTGAGGACTTTTAAGGGCCAAGGGCGAGCGGGCGGAATTGCAGTTGCAACCCTTGGAAGAGGGGCGCTCGCTTCCCTTCGCACAATCACAATTACTCACTCTATTCTCTATAATTTTGGTCTTATTCATCAAATTACATCGACGACCTAGCACTCATCCTAATTCCCAGCAGACTAGTTTAAGAAAAGGAAGCAAGAGAAAAAAAAGAAATAAATTATTTGGATTCACATAGTGATAAATTCTAACAATAAATATAAGAGTAGAAGTACTAAACTCTATAAATTAATAAATAAAAATCTGGTGTGACTGGCGCACAGCACACAACTTTCTCAAATTTTCGGTAATCGAAAATTGTTTTCTGTGCTTGTCACACCAGATTTTTTTTGTTGAGATATATTTAGTTCCCGACAGTACAGTACATTTGAATTCAAGATGTAAAATTTATAAGTATGGGAAAATATTTATATTTTGTTACCATGGCAACCATTTCTACTATCTTCCCTATGAAATACAAGAGTAAAGTGGTCTTCAAACAATTTTGAGGGCAAAATGAGAATATACATTTTAAAGAGCATCTAAAAAATAATTGATTTTTGAATTTAAAAAAATCGTTGGAACAAATTTTGAGAAAATCGAAAAAAAAAACTGAAAAACTACATCAGTAAAGTACTAGTACTTTTTGGCCGATTTTGATTAAAAGCTTATTTTCACGCTCCCGGGGGGTGTTTAACTTTATATAAAATTTCAGCCTCATAGCTCAATTCCTTCATGCTTAAAAGTGAACACAAACACACACACCAGAAGACCATGTCGCGAAAACCACTTTTTTTGGATTTAGGGGACCTCAAAACGTGAAGATCCATCAAAATATTAAACTCGACATCGAATTTTTGACATGAATTCAATACTTTTTCTCTCAATATATATTAACATATATACATAGGTAAGAGAAAGTAAAAAAGAAAAGGCGAGGGCCCGCCGCAGCGCCCAGCTAGTTAATTAAAAAAAAAACGATTACAGGAGTTTTGGAAAATAAACGAATTATTATTGAAAATTATTGGGTCTTAAGAAATCCCTCTAAGGATTTTTTTATTCCCGGAACGAAGAGATCGATTGGATTTTTGAATTTGCAAAATGTAGGAGAGAGAGAGAGAGAGAGAGTGAATATTGGTCTATAATTATTCCCCCACCACTTTATTGGAATGCAAAAAAGACACACACACAAAATGTGGGTTGTTTCGTTTTGGCTTCCGTGAGATTATATTCCTTCTGGTCATAAAAGAGAGAAAGAGAGAAAAGCGTCCATTATTATGCATTCGACGTTAACAAATATTCTCCATTACATTATGTAAATTTGAAAAAAAAAAACAAAAAAAAACATTATTTAATGATTGGATAAAAATTGTGATTCGTGGAGAAAAAAACCTCATCATTTAAGTGGAAGTGAGCAGTTTTTTCTGTCTTATTTTAAGCCATGTGAACAGAATATGAGGGGTTTTATACAAATTATTTACTGCATTAGTAGAAGGTATCCAAGAGAATAATATAGAGAAATAATACTTTTTATTTAATTACACAAGGCAACAATGATTTTGGTGCCTAGGTATATAGGTAACGATGATTCAAAAATGCCATCAGTTTTGCTCCATCAGCTCTAGTTTTGGAGATATAGAAAAAATACAATTTTAATATAAAATGTTCTCTATATTGGCTCAAATTTTGAACTTTCTAGGTTTTTTTAAGGCGTTATCCATTAGAAATATGCAGATAATTTGAGATACGTAGAAATATTAAGTTTCGGCCCATTCGGAGGAGGGTTTAGTGGTGCAAAACAGGGCTAAAAGTTTAGAAAAATCGAATTTTTTCAGTTTTTTTTTTAACTTTGGACATCCCTAATAGAATTTTCATCATCCTTAATTGCAAAAAACATAATTTCGATAGTCTATAATTCTTTAGCTTTCCAAAAATCATTCAATCTGTTGATTACTAACTAAATTATAAACAAAATTAATTATCAAAGTCAGGATTCAGCGCTATTCATATACCCAAGAATACCTCTTAGAAAGTAAAAATTTAGAAAATTCAAAATAAGAGACGCTTTAGATTACATTTTCTACTAAAATCTAATTTTATCTATATCTCTAAAACTAGAGCTGATTGAGCAAAACTGATAACATTTTTGTTATCAGCGCCAAATACCCGGTAGCACTTAAACCAAAAAATTATTTTTTATTGACGATGTTTCGGATACAATTTTGCAACAATATTAGAAAAAATTTAACGACTTTCTAAGCAAATATTTTAGTGACACGAAAAAAGCAACAGATTGCTACTGTTAAAAAATCTGGTGTGACTGGCGCACAGCACACAACTTTCTCTTACCTTCGGTAATCGAATGTTGTGTACTGTGCTTGTCACCCCAGATTTTTTGTGTCGACATGTATTTAGTTTCCGACAGTACGGTACATTCGATTTTCAAGATGTAAAATTTATAAGTATGACAAAATATTTATATTTTGTTACCATGGCAACCATTTCTCCTATCTTTTCTATGGAGAACAAGAGTAAAGTGGTCTTCAGAAGATTTCAATCACAAAATGAGAATATACATTTTAAAGAGAATCTAAAAAATAATTGATTTTTGAATTTAAAAAAAAATCGTTGGAGCAAATTTTGAGAAAATCGAAAAAAACTGAAAAAGTGCATCAGTAAAGTACTAGTACTCTTAGGTCGATTTTGTTCAAAAGCTTCGTGTCACGTCCCATGGGGGTGCCTAACTTAAATATAAAATTTCAACCTCCTAACTCTTTTCGTTCTTGAGATATTTTGTTCACAGACACACACACACACACACAGACACACAGACAGACCATGTCGCGAAAACCACTTTTTGGATTCAGGGGACCTCAAAACGTGAAGATCCATCAAAATCTCGACATCGAATTTTTGACATGAACCAATACTTTCTCTCTCTATATATATTAACATATATATAGAGGTAAGAGAAAGTAAAAATGTCAAAGCACGGCTTAATTTTGAATGGGTGACCCTGAGAAATAAGCGGCAGCCATCGGTATTAATTACACTACTCGGCAAAATAACATTTTTTTTCGAGCCCCGAGATAATTCCTTCAGATTCTTATGTCCTGAATCCAAATATGACCTCCATTTTACCCCACCACGTACTGTTTTCGGGCCCTTATTTCAATTTCTTTTCGTTAATCTTAGGGCTATTAATTAAATTTGGAGGGATGAAAAAGAATACTAGTCTTTTAGCCTTAATACTTCTTCAGAAGTCCAAGAGAGGTGTAAGGTTCAAAAGCATGACCATTTGGATCCAAGGGGGGGGGGGGGGCACGAGCCTTCTGGGGGAGGAGTCCATGTTTCCATAGAGTTGTTGTAAATATTAGTATTAGACGATTTACACGAGAAACCAGATAGAGATATATTATTCTTAATAAATAACCGTAGCTAATATAGATACCAACAAATATTTCCTTGAATTTTTTATTTTGTTATTGTTGTTATTTTGAAATTCCTTTTTACAAGGTGTTAATAAAAAAAAAAATTGTCCATGACCTATCACCTCAAAGATTGAGATTTTTTAGAGTGCCAACCGCAAAGGCCTGAAAAATATAATAGATGATTGCGCAATTTCTCTTTGAAGAATAAAAGAAAGAAGAGGGAAGGAGAGGGAATTATTGGTTCCCTACCAATTGTTTAACAAAATCACTTGCTCTTGTTCTAAAGAGGAAGGGAGAGAGGAATTTTAAGTACTTCACCAGAGAAACACAAAAAAAAAAAAAAAAAATTGAAGTAAATTCGTTCAAATACCATTGTGAGATGGATAACGATAAAGTTTAATGAAAAAGAATTTAAAAAATCAACATGAAATTTTAATTTTTTTTTTCTAGGTCTTTTCAGCATCTTAGGTCATATAGGCTGTAATGATACTTATTATTTAAATACGATATATTAAGCACATTTATTTACTATATGGTATCCAAATTTGAATTTAAATAAATATTCATCGGACTGCCTGGGATCTGAAACAGCGCCCCGTGGCTTTAAGATTATCAATATTGACATTTAACAACACCTCTAGCTTCTCAGTCAGGGGGGGGGGAGTGAAATTTTAATAAAAACAAGGAATTGACTCCCATTTAATTGAATTAAATAGACTCGGTTATCAAAATGTCTCAATAATAACAAGGGGGCAAGTAGTGTAAAGCTTGGTGAGAGAGGGGAGAAGATTAGATTAGAGGGATATAAGAAATGCCTGTCTTAACTCACAAGTCAGATAAAGATAGAATCCATATATAAAGTATTGTATAAATGATAAGAAACGTAATAATACGAAGTATAAGACACCAGCTATAAAAACGCTGACAAACTGTAAGAGCCTCATATTGGAATCTATTCAGGGTGAGAGGAGTAAAAGGATCAAAGTAAAATATATAACGAATAATTTAGTACTTCTTGTTCAAAAGCAGTGGAGTCTTATCAACTTCTCAAATGGCTAAAAGATATTTAATTTAATTAATTATTTAATTTTGTACAGTTTATATACCTGTAGATATATTTTGAAATATTTTATTTAAGAATAATATAAAATTTTATAAAAATCAGAACGCCACTGCTCAAAAGGAATCAGAAATGAATTTTATGGAAAATGAATAATTAATTCTGTGTATTCAATGAATGGCATACCGAGGAGTGATATCAATATTTGCGAAAATCAACATATTTAGATTATCTCTTGTTCAAATTTTATTATGTAGGGGTATAAAAGACATTAACAAATATAAAATTCATTAACTCACCATTTAGAAATCAATTTTGAAGTATTAATTGAAGTGAAGAAGAGAGCACTTGGCAAATAAACGTCAAAAACATACAGGAAACGAATTTAAAAGAAAGGAATATAGAAAAGAGCAAAGAGTATAAAAGTGACGCGCTTTGTTTGAAATAAAATGAAATTGATGAAAAGACCATTGACAGTGAGTGACCTTGGCCTAAGCTAGTGGAGCCACCGGAGATCATTTTTAATAAGCAAGAACGAGCTCTATTGAATCTTGGATAGGTAGACCAGAGGAGCAAGCGAGTTTTACCTAAGTTTCAATCAAGGGCGGATTCAGAGGTGTGTCTCGGGGGGGGGGGGTAATCTGGTGTGACTCGTCCCAAAGCACATTATTTTTTCATAATTTCGGTAATTTAAAGGCACATTCTGTACTTGATTGGCAGAATATAAATGCAAATCAAATTTTTAAGTATTAATTTTTAAAAATTTACATTAAAAATAAATTTTTTTGCGAAAAAAAGGTATTTTTTTCAAGTCACGGGGGGAGGGGGTAATTACCCCCTTTACCCCCCCCTTGTATCCGCCTTTGGTTTAAATTGACCAACACTTTTTCCTTTACTTAAATAAATAAACTCTTGCTCTCTTATAATATTTTCATCAAAATATGATTTAAAAAAAAGTAAAATCAATACATTTTTGTAGGTAAAGGTGAAATAGTTTCGTTGACCTGTAGATACATTTTACGTTTATATACTACCTACTTTGCGATTATTTTTCTTTTTTTTTTTCTTTTTTCCTTTTAGTCTCACGCAAATTTTAAGTTAAACAAATGCAATATGTATTTTCCAAGAAATTATTTTCATGTCTTTTTTTTAATACGCTGTACCTTTCTTTATTTGTAGAGTGTGTGTGTTTCGTGTGGGGATAATTAAGAGAAAGAGAGAGAGAGAGAAATCGGGAAATGACTTCTGGGGCCATTAGACCCACCGACTGACAGCCAATGCACCAACTCCGTGGCGTGTCATGTGCAAATATAAAACTGATGTGACCACTATTATATTTGGATAGATACAAATTAATTTTATAAAGTAAATGTATTTTTGTTTTTAATGATTTTTTTACTTTTTTTTAACACTCACAATTTTTTCCCATTCACACTCTTACTCACACACACATTCACAGTTTTTCGGCAACTTAGGCCATATAAGACTTTGGCGATAACCGTTATATTAATAATATACATATTTGGGATCAAGGTATTCTTATATAGGCCATATCCAAATGGCTTAAATAAAATCATCGGGCTGCCTGGGATCCGAAACCGCGACCCTTGGTATACAAGACCAGCACGTTAATTGAATGATTTTAGAAATTCAAGTTCTCTAATAAAAATAAAAATCGCCTATTGAATTCATTTCAAAAATTCGATATCTTAATTGGACGATGTTATGCATAAAGGAACCAAGCGCCATTATGATCAAAATTGATATAAGACCGCCATCTTGTAGCGAAAAAGAAGATCTACCTCTTTTATAAATCACATTATTACTCTGTGCACTTTATGGTATAAAACAAGAAAAAAAGTCATTGCCATTGTTTATAAATGTGCCAATAAAAATCACCTTATCTCAGATTTAAGTTAATGGCGCTTGGTTCTTTCGTGCTAAACATCATCCAATTTTGATGGAAATACATGTTTTGAAATTCCTTGAGTTCAAAAAATTTAAAATGGTCTGTCTGTCTCTAGGTCTGTCAATGACGACTTCTGAGGGAGACCGCCTCCCCTGGGACCCCCTAGTTACGCCCATGGCAAGGGAGTCCAGGGGCGCGGCTCCCTGGCAAGTGGCAAAGCCCGCCCCCGACGAACGGAAGAAATTGTATCAATATAATTGAGAATTTTTTTAAGCAAACTACTTACGAAACAATAAATAAATAAATATGCCTTCAGTTTCATACATTTAAACAGCTGAAGAAGGCGTTTAAATTCCGAAATTAAATAAAATCCTGGGATCGTAAAAAATCTTATTTTTTAGATAATAATAAAATTTATTATTTTTTTAAATTCCTCAAATTATTAAAAAATTTTCTGATCCCGTTAATTTTTAATCAACCTGTTAACTAACCCTTGGTGTATAAATCTCATCCAAAGAGAGTAGCCTATAAGAAAGAATGGCATCGTCGTTGTCGTCGTCGCGCGGTGTCTTCAAAGGTGGAATGTGCAGCAGGCACAAATGCATGCATGCATGCATGCACCGAGAAACGGCGAACGAACGCAAGTTAGCAACCCCAGGCGGTCTCAACTCGACATTCTCTTCTCTAAGCATCAAGTACCGGTTTGTGCAAAAATCACCAAACTCTTGTTTGCTTGTTTGTTTTTCCATCTTTTTTTTCCAGATTTTTTTTTTTTTTAGTCCATTTGTCGGCCCAGAGAAAAAGGCATAAGTGAAATTGTCACCAGTCGCGGAATGTAAACTGAAAGAATGCGGACCACAAGCTAAAAACCAAAGCCTCTCTTGACTTTATAAGCCAGTAAATTTATCTGCTAGAAGATAGAAATAATAAAAATATTTAGGATTAATTATTTATTATTTATCATGATGGACAACCTGGCTTTCCACTTATTATTTTTTTATTTTACCCTCTCGCCTTTAGGAGTTATAGTAAAACATAGGGCCTAGATAGTCTATATAAATAATATTACAATATATTGATGGCTACCGGGAGACGTTCAACACGCTGATTCCTTGGAGTCACCCTTCGGAGGTTACGCCGCACTCTGTTTTATTTAATTGCAACGATCTTGGTGGCTGTTGCTCTAATCTTTTGCCAGACCCCCGGTTAATTAATAAAAACTTGCTTCGCAGCTTCATCTTCTAATCTTCATAATTCTTCTATAAAAAGTGTGAATTATCAGACATTTTTTTCACCTTTTTGAATAGAATGAATTTGATAGTCATAACCAGAAAAGAGATGAGGTTTGGGGAGTTCAAATTCCTAATAAAATGACATTTGTAAAATATTATTTCTTTTACAGAAATATACTAAAAGTTATTTAAATGTTTATTTTTAAAGTTTAAATTTTCCGCTCAGGGGACCACGTCTTGTGGGTACCTGGAGGGCGACCACGAGCTACCCGAGTTGGGACAGGCAGTCCTTCTGTTCTTTGTATGTCTGTCTCTTCCTTACTCTTTTCAACTTTTAAAAATTAACTTTTTGAATTTGTCAAAGATTTATATTCACCAAATTTTTAAAAATAAATAAGAATTGTAAAAAACTTTAAGAGTTGCTCACCAAATGAAGAATTTTTGGAATTTAAACCGACCAACGCTCGGACCCCGTGTATACAGCAGTGGCATCTGCAGCATTACTAGATGATAGCACATGTGAAGCAGGTCTGGGCTCTGAACCTGTTGAAACAAATATAATATAATTATATCAAAACATATAGAAAATTTATATATATATATATATATATATATATATGCGAAGACAAGTTTTCTCGGGTTAAGTCGCGTGGGGTGCTGAGATTTACTCGACGTTTCGCTCTCCTTTTGGAGCCATTTTCAAGAGAAGGAGTTAGGAGGGTAATGGTGGAGGGGGTTGTTTACGGGGTCGGAGTCTTCCCTGGTCCCCAGGTCAATTTGGTGGATGACTCAGAGGCGTGGATTGGTCTCTGAGAACTGGAGGAAGGTTACTCTCGGCCTGGGAGTAGGCAGGTTGAGACCCCGGGAACCAAGAGCTAACACCCCGACTTGGGGAGTAGGCAGATTGAGGCCCCAAAGTCAACCCAAACCAAACACAAACCCGATTACACAGAACCAACCACTGTCCATTCCTCAGAGACAAACCCAGACCTCTGAGGCATCCACCAAACACACCACCAACACACCGACTTGGGGAGTAGGCAGATTGAGGCCCCGTAGTCAACCTAAACCGAACACAATTACACACACCCAACCTTCCTCCAGTTCTCAGAGACCAATCCACGCCTCTGAGTCATCCACCAAATTGACCTGGGGACCAGGAAGACTGCGACCCCGTAAACAACCCCCTCCACCATTACCTCCTAACTTCCTTCTCTCTTGAAAATGGCTCCAAAAGGAGAGCCGAAACGTCGAGTAAATCTCAGCACCCCACGCGACTTAACCCGAGAAAACTTGTCTTCGCATACATCCGGTCGCGGAAACCTTCAAGAACATATATATATATATATATATATATATCATATATATACAAATCAAATTTTTAAGTATTAATTTTTAAAATTTTACATTAAAAATAAAATTTTATTTCGAAAAAATTTTTTCTCAAATCTCGGGGGGGGGGGGGGGGTAATTACCCCCTACCCCACCCCCTTGAATCGACCCTTGACTGGAATATTATTTTTATTCCAAAATTCCTAGTCCTTTCTGAATTATTAATTTTTAAAATTTCAATTTCCCCAAAGAAAAAGTATGGCCGTTCTGATTGAAATAATTAAATCAAATTCTAAAAGGACCTTTTAAATGTCAGAAAGAAGAAAAGACCAGGGACCACCAGAGGAGGGCCCGAGCCAGAAGCTAAAATTTATTTAAAAAAAATATTTTTATGTAAAAAAATGAATGAGTGGAAATAAATTTTCTTCCTAATATAGTGAAATGAGGAAAAAGAAAAAAGAAAACACCTCACCACACTAGAGAGTTTTTTTTATATAAAGAGGCTCACTTATTGGCTGCCTACTCCCTTGGTCCTGTATCAAATATTTTTATGATTCAAATCAAAAGGGACACAAAAAAATCTTATTTTTTATTAGGTTATATCTCTGAGTTTGTTCACCCTCTTTTATTCTTCCTGTTTGCATGTGACCGTTGCTCATCATCATTATGCAACCATTCCCAAAAAAATCTCTATAAGCTTATATAAGGCCACGATTTTCTCATCATCTCCTAGACCAAATATTTTGAAATTTAGTCCTAATAATTAAGTCGTTTTTTTTTGGAAAAAAAAAGAAGGCCGGGGGAAAAGTAAGTTGGGGGAAAAAAGGAGGAGCTTGTTCCAATAGGGAGGTAGGGGGAATTTTTTTTTGTTGAAAGAGCCTCTTTTGTTAAAGAGGATTATTAAGAAGAAAAAAAAAGAAAAAAAAAGAATCCTCTTCTAAAAAGGGAGAGGGAGAAAGGGAAAAAAACCACCCACCACCTAAACCCCCCCCCAAAGGGTAAGAAGGGAGAGAGCGCCTCTCGCCGCCCCCCCCAAAAGGAGGGAAAAAAAAAAAGGGGCGGAAATGGTTTTTTTTTTTTTTGTTTGTCTCCAGACCAATGGGAAAGCTTATTCGATGGTTAAATATTTCGTAAATATCTGGACCAAAAAAGTCGCTTTTATAGGATGGCTCTTCCCCCTGATCCGAATTTTGATAATAAAAGAAAATTTCAGCGAGGCGAATAGTTGAATTGATATTTAAAAGGCACAGTTTTTTTTTTCTTATTTTATTTAAACCCGACCTTTCGGGCGACCATCTTCATGGTTAGGTTTCAGTCAAAAGAAAGTCTTCTAATGTTTCTTTTGAGTGAACTTTAGCCATGGAGATGGTTGCGTAGATGACCGAAACGTCGGTTTGAATAAAATAAAGAAAAAAACATCGCCTTCTATCCTTCTAAAGAAAAGATCTTATATTTTAGTATACATTAGGCCTAATGACTTATGGAACTGCGAATTAGAATTCCTAATTTGTCTCATCGTAGGTCAGACCTGAATACGAATCAAAATAGAAAAGAATTTACTTTTATTTTCCTTGTCACTATTAATAAAAGTATGTCAATGGGACACTTGAGTTAATAGATGAAATTTGAAGGAATAAAAAACGAACAGAAAAGGAAAGACAAAAAAAACAGTTGCTAATGACTAATTAATAGAGCAATGACCTTGGGAAGAAGGAATTTGAAGAAGTCGCTTTAAGATTAGAAAAAAAGAGAGATAATTGCGAAATTATTTATAAATTCAAGTGCACAAGTATTTATTATCCTACTACTCATTAAAAGTTGAAAAGCCCTTCTACAGAAAAAATGGGTCCAAACTTCTCTTTAAAAAATTAGGTGTTGGCTGTGTCTTCTACACAGCCGGTGGCTTTTTAACGTGACAACGTCTTTTGCTTGACTTCAAAAAAAAATTTTTTTTCTCTTTACCTATATTGAAATATAAAGAGAGAAAGTATTGTTTTTTTTTACTAGTAGTTTGTTTTCATAAATAAACATGTTCAAACATTTTCATTGAAACAATATATGACAGAGGTGGCTTTTTTTTTATCCATTAAAGGCGACTTATGCTTAAAAAATGAGGTTTTTCGAGAAAAAAACTAATTTTAGCGTTAATTACTGGGGATTTTTTTATTTATTCTATTAGAGGTTATCTTTCTGCACCAAATGACATCTCATTTAGTCAGATCTGATTAGCCGTTCGGAATCTACAGGGGTTTAAAATTTCGAAAAACGAAATCCCGCCGAGTGCTCTCATGCGGTAAAATGACGTCATATCAAAAAAAGAAAAAAACACCCCTGGGCATTGAACCACTCTTTCTAAAACTATATTTAGATTTAATGTAGCTTTTACGGTCAAGTAGCTAGGCGTTACATAAATAGGGCTATTTTTCGATATTTTTTTGCCTAAAAAATGAGGTTTTTCGAGAAAAAACTAATTTTGGAGTTAATTACTCGGGATTTTTTTATTTATTCTATTAGAGATTTTCTCTCTGCACCAAATGACATCTCATTTAGTCTGATCTGATTAGCCGTTCGGAATCTACAGGGGTTTAAAATTTCGAAAAACGAAATCCCGCCGAGTGCTCTCATGCGGTAAAATGACGTCATATCAAAAAATGAAAAAATTACCTCTGGGCATTGGACCACTCTTTCTAAAACTATATTTAGATTTAATGTAGCTTTTACGGTCAAGTAGCTAGGCGTTACATAAATAGGGCTATTTTTCGATATTTTTTTGCCTAAAAAATGAGGTTTTTCGAGAAAAAACTAATTTTGGAGTTAATTACTCGGGATTTTTTTATTTATTCTATTAGAGGTTTTCTCTCTGCACCAAATGACATCTCATTTAGTCTGATCTGATTAGCCGTTCGGAATCTACAGGGGTTTAAACTTTCAAATTAGAATTTACCGCAGCACGGTAAAATAAAATGGTAGGAAAAAATAAATGGTGAAATCTTTAGCTGAAAACTCATTCTTTCTAACCGTATATTTCCCATAATTATATCTCTTAAGACAGAGGAGTTATTCAAGCCGATAAACTTTTTTCGTGCATGCCCCTCTAACCTGCCTCTATAGACACATGATTTGTAAGACGTTGTCAGTCAAAAAAATAAACAATAGAAACTTTCGAGACCTTGAGAAAAGACAGCTACATAATAAAAAAAATAAATTTGAAAAAATAGGTTTTTTGTAAAATATAATTTTGCTGGGCAAAGACATTTAATCAAACTGTTTGTCAGCAGATATTTGCGAGTAATTGAGTGATAAAGAGAGTATCTCTGTCGAAACGTCTTTTCAAAAAGCTTAATTGATATATTTTATAAAAAAAAGGGATTTTTCTTTAATCAACTTCAGCATAATCTAAATAGTCAATAACAAAAACATTACTTGGTGAGTTTACTTTTAAATCGTCGGTCCAGTACAAGACTGGTCTTGTAAGTCAAAAAATGCAATTTTGAGTTTTTTGCACAAATTATCTTCAAATTGCCTCTTCTATCTTTGCGCAAGACCGTTTCTTAAACCACTTAGTGGATCACCCCTAGATTGAGCGCGGGTAAGTGAGCCATCTTGGATTTGTGGAGCGGGGGGGGGGGAGGTGCAAGAGTGATCATCTCTTTAAAAAACCTGAAATATTTCGGTCCAAGAAAGGATCATCTTGGAGTTTTGCCCATAAATTATTTAAAAAAATAATAATGGTATTGAGAGTAGGAAAAACCTTTAGAAATGTATAGGAAAGTTCTCTGATTGTGATGATTCGTCCAAAATTTCAGCAATCGGTAACCTGGGCAACGGTTATGAACGGAAAGGCAGAAACTTTAATCGACTCTCCTGAAAAATCGTTTTTACTTTCTCTTACCTCTATATATGTTAACATATAGAGAGAAAGTAGGTAATTGGATTCATGTCAAAAATTCAATGTCGAGATTTTGATGGGTATACACGTTTTGAGGTCCCCTGAATCCAAAAAAAGTGGTTTTTTGCAACATGGTCTGTCTGTCTCTGTGTGTGTGTCTGTCTGTGAACAAAATATCTCAAGAACGAAAAGAGCTACGAGATTTCTTTAACTATCTCGACTCAAAAAAATATGGTGTGACTTACCTTCGGTAATCGAAAGTTGTGTTCTGTGCGATCAGTCATACCATATTTTTTTGAGTTAAACCGGTTTTGTACTGGACCGACGAAATATAAAGATTTTAAAATTTGAGCTTTACAAAAAAATATAAGTTGATATTAGAAAGACAATGGAGGAGAGTGGGGAGATAATTTTTTACTCATAGGCTACATAAAAAAAGCCGTACTTGATAGTCTACTCAGTCCCCTAAACAGTAGATGTATAAAATCTATTGTAACTAGAAAAGCAGCTCAATTAGTTGACTTTTGACTGTTAATTTCTGTTAATATACTTATGTATGGAATATCCTAATAATTAACAATTAAACCATTCGGTATTGTCCACATTCTGTTTTAAAGCGTAGATAATTTCAAAAAAATGATTGGAAATTAAGCAACGATTAACCTTTCTTACCTGCCCTTCCCCTCCTCTTTGTTAATTAATTAATCGCCGAATCCAATTTGTATTAATCAAAAGGTCGAAGGGATCTGACCTTCTCCCTCCTCCCCATGTGAGCAATTAAGAAGACATCAATATTTATCAATCATTTGTCGAATTATCAAATTGTTATTAATATTCCATTACGAAATTAACCGTCCCTTCCCGACCGGGTAACTTGCTTGACTGTCACATTTATAATTTACTATGTCGAATCCGTCCAGAAGAATTTAGGACGATTAACAAAGGAAATATTTTTTGCTACTTTGAAAAAAGGAATACTGGTACAGCAATAAAGTACAGAATGAAAAGGGGTAATACGTGCTGTCTTAGATCCGATAACTTGTAAACACCATTTCTATGCGAAATTGGATAAATAGTTACAAAATCTGGTGTGACAGCACACAACATTCGCTTACCCTTGGTAAGAGAAAGTTTTTTTACTGTACTTGCACACCAGATCTTTTGTGTTGACATATGTTTAGTTTCAGCCGATATATTAGAATTTAAGATATAAAATTTATAAACAGAAAAATATTCAATTTTGTTATCACGGCAATTATTTTTCCTATCTTTCCTATGAAGTACAGTGAGGTACAATATTAAGTCCCAACCATGAGTTTTCTACTTGTGATTATTTCATTGTTTTTAAACAAATATTATATATTTTTTAATGGAAACTTTCATGGTTCAAACCTAGAAAATTAAGATACTCATTTTCTTTTATAAAAACAATGAAATTATCACATGTAGAAAACGCATGGGTGGTACTTAATACTGTCACTCACTGTACAAGAGTAAAGTGTGCTTCAAAGAATTTTAAAGAGCATCTAAAAAATAATTGATTTTTGCATTTTAATCAAAATCGTAAGAACGAATTTTGAGAAAATTGAAAAAAAAACTGAAAAACTACATCAGTAAAGAACTAATACACTATAGCCGTTTTTGTTTAAAAGCTTATTTTCACGCTCCAGGGGGGTGGTCTAACTTAAATATAAAATATCAACCTCCTAGATTAATTCCTTCATGCTTTAAATTGAACACATACACACACAGACAGAACATGTTGCAAAAACCACTATTTTTGAATCAGGGGACCTTAAAACGTGTATATCTATAAAAATCTTGACATCGAATTTTTGACAACATATTCCGGTAAGAGAAAGTAACAAGATTTATATCTGAACATATGATCAAAATTGAGGAATAAGACAACTAAAAGCAAATTAATATTAAGAAACTCTGTTAATATCATATCAATATAATTCTTAATAAAGCAATTTTATCATTAATTTGCTTTTTGCCGCCTTTCCTTCAAAATGCAAATAAAAATAATAAATGTAACTTGAAGTGTTGGCTCTATTATCTAGTCTCTAGATTTGGCACCAATGGTATATTAAAAAAGTGGAAAAATTTTAAACAAGATGTAAGGTTTCGAGAGACATAGAGAGAAAGGGAAAGAAGAGATAGTAAAGGGAAGGGGAGAGAAAAGAAGGGACATGGCTTAATTGAAGCAGATCGGAGCCTTTCATGCTGAGCAAATGCCAAGTCAGTCCACGTGACTGGACAAATTTGCCGTCCGCCGTTCGTCTGGTTAGCGCCTGCGCGGCGCCAGTTCAGACCGATAACCATCTGTGCTACCTGCCAGCGAGCGAGCTTATTTATATTTGTACTTGTGCTAGCCACATCAGAATGCCGCAATGGACAAGCAAACTTTTCTTCGTATTCATTTAACAACGACAATAACGAAGAATGACATCGAGAAGACAAAGCAAATGACAATCTTTTATGATTAAATGAACTTAAAAGCAAAGTATTGTATATTTTATATACTCGAAAGAAAATTCCGGGAAGATTTTCTTGATGGCAAGAGAGTAGGTCTACTGAGAAGAAGTTTTGATATAAAATGTCAGAAATTTCATTGGGAATCGCTAATCCTGTAAAATAGACAATTTGTGAGAGAAGCAATGAGACTAAATTTTTGACTCTTGTGAGGAGAGTAAAATTTAATCCACAAATAATAGACCGGGCCTTAAGGGCTCCATACATGGCGTACTTTGGTACGCGAGCCGGATCCGGCGATTTTTCACCACACACGCGTACGAGCCGGGCCTGCGAGGCCGGCTCAGCTCGCCTACAAACGAGCCAAATCCGCATGTGTGTCGAGCCGAGCCAAAACTAAATAAAATACTTTATCTGAGGACGAGCCCGATCCGTGAGAGCCCACACACGTGCGGATTTGTCTCGTGGAGCCGGGCTCGCGTACAAAGTACGGCGTGTATGGGGCGCTTTAATCAGAAATTTATTTCGAGAATGGAAAAAGAGATTTTAGACGATCGGCCTAAGAGTAATCTCTTTCCTCTCTCACCCCCTCCACCCCCCCCCCCATTAATACTGCTAATTTGAATCCGGAACTAAAATATAATAAATCATTATTACCCTTTCTTCCTTGAATGCGCCACTGCCTTTCCTTGTTGCTAATACAAATAATTTCGCCCCCTCCCCCGCCCCTTTACTAAATCTTGGGACCGGCATATTATTAATTTTTCCGTCTTGATAAAATGTAAGCATCTAATTAAAATATATTCAATATATAAACATTAATAATATATATATATAAAAGTCCTTGATATGGGCTATATTTGATATAAAGCACATAAGAAATAATTCATTTAGAAGGAGAAACTGTTATTATTATTTATTTTATATAAAGAAGAATGATGAATTAAATAAGACAGAATCATTTAAGGCCAAGGCAAGGCCTGTTCCTCATTCTTCTTAAGAGAGGAGACAAAAGTCATTCATTAATCACAAAAAAAAAAAAAAAAAAATTATAAATGATAAGAAATGCAATACGGGGATAAAATATAAGACAAAACACTCTGGTAAGGTGATGGGAAGGTGTCCAATTAGTAAAAATAAAAAGTAGAGATAATATCTAATTTCAATAGAAACAGCACAAAATTATTTCAGAATAAGGAACAAATTATTATTTAGCCAAAACAAGATCAATTTGATTAGAGGTTTAGTCTGATATCAATAAAAGGATATTATTTTTAGAAAAAAAAAAGAAAAGTTTTTAATAAAAACAAATAATTTGCCTATTCAATTTTCCTATTACCATCCACATAAGGTGAATAATAGTTGGTCAAATAAAACTAAAGTATTATGAATCATAAATAGCTTCTATAAATAATGAACAATTTTGAAAGAAAGTTTTTAATTTCCTTTACTTATTTTAATTATTTAATAATTAAATGTTTTTCTGTATTCTATGAATGGCATACCGAGGAGTGGTATCAATATTTGCGTAAATCAACATATTTAGATTATCTCTTGTTCAAATTTTATTATATAGGGATATAAAAGACATTAATAAATATAAAATTCATTAACTCACCATTTAGAAATCAATTTTGAAGTATTAATTTAACTGAAGAAGAGAGCACTTGGCAAATAAACGTCAAAAACATACAGGAAACGAATTTAAAAGAAAGGAATATAGAAAAGAGCAAAGAGTATAAAAGTGACGCGCTTTGTTTGAAATGGAATGAAATTGGATGAAAAGAACATTACAAGTGTACTAGGCCTAAGCTAGTGGGGGAAAAATGGTATCAATTTGAAATTTTTTTATTTCTAATTTTCTATTATAGGTATTCAATAAATCTCTATTAATATAAAAATGATTTAAATTTATATTTGAAAAAAATGAAAAAGAAATGCGCTTCAGTCAAATGCCTTTGAGTCATTGACGCCATCCGTCTCTTTTTCTCTTAGGAGCGGCAAAGATTAAAGAACTTCACGCGAAATGCTATTGTTTTCACACACAGAGAGAGAGAGAGAGAGAGAAGAGGGAACTATATTATATTGAATTGTGACAAACAAGGAAAGTGTTTGACATGAGAACTTTGAGCAACAGGGGATTTTAATTTGATGAGTCATCAAAATTCAAAATTAGTAAAATAGAGACCATATATGATTATATACAACTTTAAAAACTTTATTATTACTACTATAAGCTAAACGTCAAAAATATTAATATTACTCGACTAAAAAAAAATCCCTAATTTTTTTGACAATTTCCTACTTACTTCTGTTAATTAGTGTTTTTTTTTTTAATCCAGTCATAAGGAACAAAGAGTATTTCTTTATTTAAGTTTATCTTTTCTCCGAGGGGGCAGTCACCCCCTCCGCCCCTCCCCTTTTTAATCCATCCCTGAATTCTAGTCACCTAATCTTATGTTTAATGAAAATATGAAAAAGGTGGCAAATGAATTTTTTAGGAAATTTTAATAACTGTTCATTTGATCATACAATTTTTAAATAAGATAAATTCTATAATGAAAATTTGAAAAGCCCCCTCAAAACTCTATCGGAGCATGAAGTTTCAGCTTTCACCACCGGAGCGCTAATAGACAGGTAACCACCACTGCCATCTTTGGGTCAATTTTAGTAACATATTTTGGCGCAAGAGTTAAACATATTTTTATTTGTATAAGATATATCCCGTGGACTTTTAAGCGATTTTATGATATTTATTTACGATACAAATTATCTAGATATATTTATTTATTAATGTTTTAGCAGACGAGGCAGGGGTTCAGACTTTGATCTTGATATTAAGTATATTTATTTAAAAGAAACCAAAATTCAAAAACAAAATGAGAAAGTGGACAGTACATGTAGTTATACATACAAAATGAGCCGCATAGCCTCGAGAATGAAATGACAAAGATCATCAAGATCATCACTATAGGCCTACAATATATATCCAAAGCATCGACACCAAAAACCTACCTCTAAAAATAGGGAGTGCCCTCGTACAATAGGCATTAGATATAGGCCTATTTATTTATCCAAATTATTTACATAAAATTACTCTAATAATCTCAGAGTGGAAACTGGGAAGAACAGAGTTTTTTCTCAATGTTAAAGTGTTAAAATTTTTTTGAAAAAAATATTTTCTCATTCACACACTCACACACACTCACACAGTCTTTTCGGCATCTCAGGTCATATAAGACTTTTAAGATATCCATTATTGATTAATATACATATTGGGGGTCCAGGCAGAAAAAAATAATTGAAAACAGGCAAATATAACTAAGCAGTTACTCCTTTTATCCATTTTAAAAAGATAGATTTTAATAAAGGAATTTTTGAATATTCCAGTATAGACAAACGCATTAATAATTATTCTAATTGAAAATAGCTTCATTTTACAATTCTTTTCATAAGCTTTAGAATTTTGGTGGGGTGAGATACAATAATAGATTCTAAGTAATGAACCCTAACTACACGAATATTCCTGAGTTAGAATGGAGCAAAGAATGATCAAAGAAAAGTTTAAGATTAACTTGATCCCCTCTCCCAGAACGAACATGAACGATTAAAATTATTAATTTAAATAATTAAAACTAGAGATCTCTATTAATTAATTTATTTATTTATTTATTACAAAAAAGTGGCCATTCCACAGGAAAAAAATCTCTTACAAAAGGTATTTCTACATTTTGATAATCATAATGATTTTCCAACCCTAAAGCAATTAATTTTGGTTGGGGAGATCAAGCACCCCATAAAGATATATGAAGAGAATCGAAATTTCATTCCCAAGCCAGCAAGAGATACATTTGGTTGTTTGGAATATACTCGTATATATATAAAAGTGGATGACTATAATTTGTACAAAGTGTACGAATGGTGGTTAGGAAAGAGAGAGAGTGGACTGCGCCCCCCCTCAATTAGAGTCTGCCGGTTAAAAAAAAAAAAAAATAAAAAATAGTAGGACTCGACAAATATCCTCCGCGACTGACTGACTGACTGCCTAAAACACTATCATAAACAACAGACCCCGGATGGAGAGAGAGAGAGAATAAATGGCAGAGAGAGAGAGAGAGAGAGCAGAGGTTCTCACCTGGCCCTCAGGCCACCTTCGATTCTAGTCTGATGTGGCCATCAGAACAAAATAGATAAACATCTAGTCAAAATTTTGAATACTAAAACTAAAATTTATTTTCAATTTGAGACTTGCGATATTTCCGAAAAAAAAAAGTAAAAATTTGACTAAAATAAGTTGAAACTATATAAACTATAAGATTTAAACTTTCGACCGTTGGTTCTCGTTCAAACATTTTGTAAATTAAAATTAAATATACAAATTAAACACTAGGTTATTTGTTTCAATAATAAAACCTTTGAAACAAATAACCTAGTGTTTAATTTGTATATTTAATTTTAATTTATATAAACTATAAATTTTACTTCAATTGAGATTGTCACAGATGTAACAACCTTTGTAATCTTAGCTGACTTGTACCTGAAGAAGGCCACAGAATGAGTGGCCGAAACGTTGCAATTTTTACAAATAAACCACAGTTAAACCGAAAATCTATTTCTTTTACTAATGATAACAACTGTGAAAGCCTAAATTCCAAAATATAAATTTCATATACAAATTTTATAATTACTAAATTTTTTTTTTTTTTTTTTTGCAAGGCAGAGGGAAGGAATTTTTGTCACGAGGTCAAAAATTTCAACTTATATTAGTCAATTTAATTAAATTATCATATAATTATAGAGAAATAAATAATACAAGGTTAAGTTTAAAAAAGATGGAGGTCTTAAGGCATCGCAGCTTTAAAAAAGATTTCATTTTAGCTTATGCGAATTACGACGATAATACATCTTCTTCAAAGCTATGACAGAAACTATTACATTTATTAACAATAATAATAATAATCAGTTTGTGTCATAGCTCTGAAGATGACGTATTAACGTCGAAATGCGTATAAGCTAAAATAAAAACATTTTGAAACTTAACCTTGTGTTATTTATTTATCTATAATTAGATGATAATTTAATTAAATTTAAGAATGTTTCAACTAGTGCCAACGGTGAATTCTTTGGATTATATTATTTTAGTCTATTCGCCAAGCGATCCCATACTTTTCAGCCTAGTTATATTATTTATTTACTAGCCGCGGCGCCCGCCAAGCCGGAGGGCTTCGCCCTTCTGGACCCCCCTCGCCTTTTCTTAGTTTTTTTTAAACACTCACACTTTTTTCACATTCACACACACTTCTCGGCAACTCAGGCCATATAAGACTAAACGATTCTCGTTATTTGTTAATATAACTTTTGGGGGTCCAGGCATTCTTATTTAAGTGATTTGGTATTCAAATGGCTTAAATAAAATCATCGGATTGCCTGGGATCTGAATCCGCGACCCTCGGTATAGAAGGAGGCGCGCTACCAACTACAGCAAGCCCAAGGGCGGTGATTCATTTAGAAAACAAATCAAGAAAGTTTTGGCATATGCGCCATATAATAAAAAAAAAAATTATCAATGAAAGGGGAATTTTAGAATTCTAAATTCAAATGATTTCTTCTATAAATATGAAACAAAGGAAATTTTTTATTTATTTATTTATTTTATTTTATTTTTTTTGAAAAAGAGCCGCTCCAGTTTTAATGAATGGCGTGTCTGGCCAAGGGATGATGAAGGGCCGATGTGTAGGAAAATATAGGGAGAGGGAGAGAATGGGAAAGGGGGAGGGGGTTCCACGCAACGCCTGGCCTCCGGCAAAGCCTCTCTCACTCTTTTTATGCTGTAATTTGCCACAACATGCCGAAAAAAAAAGAAGGGGCCAAAATTATCCCCTTGTGAAGAAACGAGGAAACGACAGGAGAGAAGAGAGGAAATAAACGACCACCAACCAGCATTAAGTTATCTTTTATACTCGTATGATCTTTTCAGGTTGAATCTGTTGCTTTTTCCTTTATTTAAGACTACCCATAAGAAGAGGGATTGGAAATCTACTTCGAGGAAATTTTTATGCTAACTAGCATTCGAAAACATGTGTTTTATACGATAATTTTATGGTTTTCTAATTCTTGCCGTAAGTTTATTTATTTATATTCATCATATATCTTCGTTCTAATTTTCTTTGTGATTTCATTTACAAGGTGACAAGATGAGAGCTCATTGCTCGTGTATCCTCGGTTGGTGTGTCCTTTTCTCTTCGAACTCCTTCTCTTAGCAATTTTTTTTAGCATCTATCCAAGATGTTAACAAATCAAAGTCAAGTAGTACTGAATCTTAGGATGGATTACCTCGAAGAAAAGAAGGCCGCGATACTAATTTTTCTAAAGTTAAATTAAATTCTAATTCTAATAGCCGAAATGACTAAATTTAAAAAAGTAGGATGAAAGGAAAGCCAAATTAGACTAACTTGTAAATAAAAATTTCTATTTTTTGAAAAATAACAAATTAAAATGGACCAAAGTGAGGCCCTTAGCAAAAGAACACAAAATTTCCTTCCTTATAATTTTCCAATTAAATAATAATCAGAAATAAAAATGCAGAAGAAAATGAATCCAGGGTTTTTTCTTTTGAAAAAATATATTTTCAACAGCTGACGTTTCGACTTTGATTAAAGCTAACTTCGGATCTATAAAACAAAGAAACACTTTTCTTTTATATAGTTTTACAATGATTATTAGAGGATGAATATCATACTTGTTAATTGTCATTATACAGTATACTGGTACATATATTGTTTTTTATTGTATTCAGTTTGATATAACATTAGAAACAAATTTTTTTTGAGTTATCTATGTTGGATATTAGCTGGATTTAAAATAATAAAAAAAATTTTCTTTTTTCTATCACTAATACAATATTTCTTTTGTTCCCAAGATGACAATCGACTCCAGGGCAGTACAATATCATTTAATGTATTTTTATATTCGTAGATTTTTTTTTTTATACATAAGTATAAAAGAAATTTGTTTCATTGTTTTATAGTTCCGAAGATAGCTTTAATCAAAGTCGAAACGTCAGCTATTTAAAATATATTTTTTCAAAAGAAAAATCCTGGCTGCATTTTCTTCTGTTTTTTATTCCTGATTAAAATTCTACCTGCTATAAAATACCCTTCTAATTAAATAATAATGAAAAAAAAAAAGGTAACGAAGTTGCAGTAGTCTATTTTAATTCTTGGAAGGCGAGTTATCAGCATTAAGACTGTAAAATCTATTTCTCTTCTGCCAGTCTCTCATTCTATATCACAACGAAAAAGATTTTTTCAATACTCTAGAATTATAATATTCTACGAAATAAATTATAATAATTACCAATAGTATAATAAGGAAGGAAGGGTTGCATTTTGTGGTTAAAATGTGGCTAGGAAGATATTTTTTATTATTTTTATTCGATATTTTGGAGAATTTATTGTTAAATAAATCTTAATACTACAATGAATAATAAACAAAATTACTGCTAAATTTTTTTTATTTCATCTGGTAGTTATATTTTTACACCTATGAGATTATTATTATTATCTCCACTAATTTCTTTTTGAATATAGCCTAGTTACTTAATATTTAATTATATAACTATTAATAGGTAAATTAGTGTTGTGAGTAGCCTATAATAAATTTATAAAAAGAGCCTTTATAAGTCTAATTTATTTTGGTAAAAATTCATTAATTTCTATGAAATACATATCATATTGTATTATATAATTATGCGACTGAAACTATATTGGAACAGCAAGTGATCCGGGAAGGTTCCCGTCTTCTCCTAATTGAATATCTACAGCTATCAAACTCAACAATTTATAATAATAAGTAATTAAAAATGCAAAATTATAGATAATACATACATAAAAATTGTCTTTTATTTAATTTTTCCATGAAGACATTGAAAAGAATTGTAGAAATGGAGGAGGAAAGGGAAAACTATATCTCCCTTTAGAGACTAAATAAAAATGCAAAAAAACCTATGATTAAAACCAAAATAACTATTCAATACTACCCGTCACTTTAAGAAATCAAATTAAATTTTTTAAAATAATAAAAAATATAGAGGTAAGAGAAAGTAAAATCGAATACTATCTCTCTATATATTTCATATATGGGGTAAGAGAAAGTAAAAATACACAAAAATATTTAATGATAAAAAAAGAGAAAGAAAAGATAATCTTTGAAGAAATTAAATTTTAATTTAACCAATGAAGTACAGTGAGGGACAATATTAAGTCCCACCCATGCGTTTTCTACTTGCGATCATTTCATTGTTTTTTTTTTTAAAGAAAATGAACATTTTCATTGGAAATTTTCTAGGTTTGAACCATGAAAGTTTCCATTCAAAAATATATAATATTTTTTTTAAAAACAATGAAATAATCACAAGAAAACCCATGGGTGGGACATGATGTTGTCCCTCACTGTACGTGGCTATTGAATTTACACACAAGGAAGGGAGCAGGAGCAGCCAAAAATCAAAGCCTCCGATTTTACTACAATTACCGAGACGTTTCGGGAAAACTTTATTCTCCCATTATGAGTCTTTCAAATTGCATTTGTCCCGGAGTTGTCAAAAAGGGACAGAATAAAGTTTTCCCGAAACGTCTCGGTAATTGTAGTAAAATCGGAGCCTCTGATTTTTGGCTGCTCCTGCTCCCTTCCTTGTGTGTATTTTAATTTGAAAATTTTTGTCTTTCAGATTAGATAAAACATTGATTTTATTAATACCGTATATTACATTTTTAAGAAGTTTCTTAAATAGTTAAACTACTTCGAAATATGAAATTAAATGTGATTGATCCTGGGCTCCTTTGAGCTCGAGACAAGCGCCTCTAAATTTAAACATCGGACTGGATGAAGTGGTGAAATAAAATAGCAAATTATTTTATTAAAGATATAGTCCAAATTTGATACGATAGTTAAATCTTTATTAATTCAGCAAAAATATTAAATTTTTCAAATTCTAATTTATTTAAGGCATGTTTTAGGGTTCATTCGAAACAATATTTTATACTTATACAGTATTATTAATAATAATAACTTCATAAGGATTTCTAGAAAGACAAAATTTTTTTTTTACTAAACTATATTTAGAAGTGAGGTAAAATTGTTTGTTTCTTTCCATTTCTTTTTTACCTGTATAATTTTCGAATCCTAAAAAAAATGATAGGTTAACAACATCAAAGAGACCTGAAATTATCTTGAGAGTTGGCGTTGGCTCTGCTCGGGGTCCCAAATAAAACTGGAAGAGAAAATATTATTAATGAACCAAATAATAATAAAAAAGTACTAGAGTATTTATAATTGGAAATATTTTAATATTACTTGATTATTTAGGAATGAATTTATTCCATTTTTTCAGATGCTTTTATTATAGCAGTGATGATGAATTACGAGTTACCCATACATAGGTTGGAGTTATTTCTTCTCAATAAAAATAATTTAACATCAATCAGTCTGGCCCAATTTTCTTCCCTTCAGCATTGGAAAATAATTTTTTTTAATTTCTAAAACAAAAAATAACAATATTAGTAAACTCACCTCTTCTGAAAAGACATTCAATAATTGAATTATAACTAATTATGATGTTGATGACGCAATATTTTCCTTCCTTTAGTGTCAGAGCAGTGAGATATAAGCAATTACATTGAATTGCTTTTATATTTTAAAAAATTAAATGAATAGGCTTATATCACAAAAAATATACAGTAATTATAATATTTAGCTTCTATTTAATTGATCGGTCTCGTTTGTACATTAAATTAAAAGGTTAGTTGTATTTGATTTATTTATTAAATTGGAGATAGTGCCAAAGATCAAGGGTTCGCATTCCCTTCCAGACGAGAAATTTATTTCAATTCACATGTAACCAATCAATTGAAATAAATAGGGACGGGGTCTAAATAGCCGCAGATGCTGAAAAATACCTTAACCAAATTACTACAGTCAGCTAGCTGTAGGGCAGTATAAATAAAATAAAATAAAATAACACTAACACCCACCGCTACATGTGCAGAGACACCTTAAGAAATTTATAATAGCACTAATTATGTATTCCGTTATTCCGTTAACGAAAGGTCTGCATTGAATAAAGTGTAAAGGTACTTAATAAATTTCCTTCAATAATTATTGGCTCTGATTATTTCAAATAATCAGACTTTTTTTTGGGAATTTTTTTTTTTTAAATTTTTTTTATTATTTTATTTTTAAATTTTTTTTTTTTTAATTTTTCCCTTCCACATTTTGTTGTTTTTTTTGTTTTTTTTTTATATTTAGGTTGGGGGGCCCCCCTTATATACGCCCCCGATCAGACTACGCACAAAGGGTATCAGGGGAATCAATTCCCTTGATCCTTTCAATTTTAAATAATTATGATAAGATTTATGTCTATCTACTTTTATTAAAAAAATAAATTTAAGGTTTTTTCGACAACGGATTTTTAATTGAATGGTTGCCAATTCAATTGAAATAAATTTTTGTCACATGAGACCTCTGATCCTTAACACATGAAGCAAGAACTCTACCACTGTGCTAAGGTCCAGGAGGGAGAATTTTTATTTTTTTTAGATAAATAGAAATGAATTTTTTTTTTCTTTTTGTGATTAGGGACTCTATTACTAGGCTATTAATAAAGAGGCCCGAGCTCGGAATGGCTCTCGACGGCCCTGCTCTCGTAATAACTAATACATATCATTAATCGAAAATTGATCTTAAATTGACTTTTTTTGATTGTAGACTAAACTTTAATTTTATTTGAGATCAAATTTGCAAAATTAGGTCATGTTTCTGAAACGGAAATTTTCATTTCCAAATTATTTAAAAAAATATACCTAAGATAATATATTCCCTCCTAAGAAAAAGGAAATAGCGTTTTATGGATATCAAATGAGTAGAAGAAATGGAATGTCTACAACAAAGTGTTCTTGAGAAAAAAATTAAAAAAAAAAAAAAAAGAAGAAAGAAAAACGTTTTCTGTTCTGATAATAATTCATAGATCACTTGTTGTATCATTAAATTGTCAGATGAAGTAGAAATAAAATTAATGTCTGTGAGAGGAGAGCAGGAATCAAGTGAAGTAATCAGTTTGGTTAGTTGATTTCTCTCTCTCTCTATCTTCTCTTTTTTTTTTTTTTTTTTTTTTTTTGCTATTCACAGGGTGTTCAATAAATTATACTTGCATTTATTTAATTAATTATTTAATTACTAGTCACACGACTCTCTTAAAAGCATCTCATTTTGTTATTAGCTAGAAAAAAAAAATATTAAAAAGAAATGGAATAGGTAATACTTGATCGATTAATTAATAAATAATAAAACTAGGAGGTTCCTCTCTCCTTTTACTACCCAAAACAGGATATCTTTTTATCTTGCATTATTCCAAATTCGGCAATTTAGTCCCTCTTTTGGTCATATATTATATTATGTTGACGATACAAATGCCAACTATCGAATATGAAAATGACTACTTTATAAAAAACAAAAAAATTACAAAATGAACTTTTACTAAACAAAATAAATAAATATTCGACCAGCTGGAATGCATTGAATTGGAATAAAAAAATCAAGAATTTATTTAATATTTGTACCTCTCCATAATAATACGCAAAAAGTTACGCCTTGTGACTCGGCAACCCGCTTTGGCTGTTATTATTTATTCCGAACTCACTCACCTTTTAGGATTTTTTCTATTTGATATTTGATTATCTTTATATTAATAGGGGAAAGAAGCCGATTATCGGATACTTTTTGTTTTTATTACATAAAAAATACTAACAACATGATTTTTGGCTACATTTAGATTTCTAAACAAAAATCTAGAAGCAATATTTCAATCATGTAAATTTTTTTTTATTTTTTAAATAAAAATTGACATTTTTAAACCGTCGCGACCGTTAGGTGCCTTTTTATATACAACGACGTCAGCGTTGGAGCGATTTTTGAGAAAATAAAAAAAACTGAAAAAGTAATAGTAATTTTTGGCTGGTTTTGATTAAAAACTTATTTTCACGCCCTAGGGGTGTCTAACTTAAATATAAAATTTCAACCTCTTAGCTCAATTCTATCATATATATGTTATGAACACACACAGACAGACCATGTAGCGAAAACCACTTTTTGGATTCAGGGGACCTCAAAACGTGTATATCCGTCAAAATCTCGACATCGAATTTTTGACATGAATCCAATACTTTCTCTCTGTATATATTAAAATAAGCTTATATATAGAGGTAAGAGAAAGTAAACATTTTCAATGCTATGTGAAAATTGGGATTAAAAAAATCAGAAGAGAATCTCCATATCGATTAGAGAAGAGTAATCTTATAGAAATGGATTGGCTACAAAATACAACTTAAAGAAAGTAACTTATCATTTCCAACCAAGCTATCTTGTCTCCGCCTACAAGATGGACTGAAGTTTCTTATGTACTTAAATGAAATAGAAAGAAAATAGGCTAAAAGGCTATATAATAAAAAAAGTCGATCATAACCAAATCTCATATCACGAAAATAAAATTAAAAAAAAAAAAAATTTATTTTAACATAATAGGTTAAATTTTTTTTTTTATTTTTGATAAATAAAAAGGGTGTGCCAGTTGGAATTGGAGAGAGAAGAGAAGGGTGAATGACAAACACCCTATAAGCTAAGGCTAAGGCTTGTCCATCTGGGAGTGGAGAGTGAGAATGGAGAGCTCTTATTGGTCGACGCGTGGGCGGAAAACTAAATGGAGTCGATTTATCAAACAAGTGTCTGTCTGTCTCTAGGTAAACCCTCTCGGATTTTTCTTAAAAATGGAGACAGGGAAAAATTAAGTTTTTAAAAAAATAAATAAATAAATAAATAACAAAATGAAGTTCAAAATTTTAAGCGTCATCAATTATCAAAAATAAAATGTCTAAAGATTGAACAAAGCAATACTTTTTTTTTTACTATAGGTTATATTTTGTATACGAGAAAGAAAAAAATTGTCAATTAGAAGTCAGATATAAATGCTTTCAGAATTTATAATTATCTATGAGAGTTTGATATTTTATTGTATTTAAATTAATATTCCTTGGATCAGATATAAAGGATTTATAGAATTTTTTTATAAAGGATAGAAAGATACAAAGGAGATATAAAGTATTCAAGGATTCTAAGAGTGATGAGTTCTGAGTTCTAAAGGGCAGTAGTTCGTCTCATAACTTTAAAATTTATTTAAATTATTCCAGCTAGAAATCAATTTAAAAAGTTTAAATGGCAGAAAAAAACTTTAACACAAAAACGTATCTGATACAGGTCTATTCTCTAAAAACAGACGTTAAAATTTAAAATAAATAAATGGGTGTAAAAGGTAATGTAAAAACAATCAGCTATAAAAAATGCTTTTCTCTAAACAAAATTTTAACACCGACGTTAACATGTTGCTCTTTATTTCAAAGCTATCAAAATCATAACCTTACTTTTTAGGAAAAGGACGCCATTTTTATTTTAAACACGACGTTAAAATATTAAAGGCAGACATGGCATTAATTTTTAACACTATTTACTAAATGTTAACGCTTTGGCTTTAAATTTTTGTTTACAGAATAGCTATTTGAGACAAGGAAGTGATTTTGAATAGCATTTTTTAATGCTGATTGTTTTTTACATTACTTTTTAACACCCATTTGTTTATTTTAAATTTTAACGTCTGTTTTTAGAGAATAGACCTGTATATTAAGTGAATATACTTAAAATTAACATTCAGAATAAGTTTAGGAAATTGAATTAGATCTCTATCTATTGATTTTATTAACTGGTTTTCAGATATAAATGTGTTGAATCTAGCTGTTCTTGGGTGTGGAATATAAATTTGCTGGGAGTGCTGTTTACGTGACCGAATCCTTTGT
>JAKCPI010019001.1:0-41650 GCA_023213315.1 Euborellia annulipes | reverse complement strand
AATCGGAGGCATTTTAATTTTGGCTGCTCCTGCTCATATTCTTTTACATATATTTAATTTACTTAACCTATTTAATAATTCTAACCCCGGATAAACCTATAAGTTATGAGCGAATTATATAATTCTATAAAAAAAAATTAAAATGATTTACTACATATACGTATTATAGTATTTGTTATTTTATTTTTTGAATATATTTTTTTTATTTGTTGATTTATTAAAAGATTCCAGTATATTGTGAAAATCGTGACTCATAAATTCTAAAAAAAAATTATTCTCTGTTTGCTTTTCAAATATAAATATATCTTTAATCGAAAATTTTTTTCCTCATTCAATACCTAACAACAACGTAGTGAGTGAGGGCTTCTTAAATCTTATTAAAAACTCCGCTGTTATCGTTTGTCTTAGTTTTTTTTTTTTAAGGAATTTTGTTGTTTGCACCTTCTGCGTGTTTGTCGATTCCATCAACAAATACAACAACCTCTCTATCTCACCTTATTTGGAAGCACAACAACAACAACAACAAACATCGCCTGCCTCATTATCAGCCCTGGTGCTTGTTTACGCTTGCAAACTCTTCGCGTTATCAAAAAAAAATTACATTTCCTTTTTTTTTTTTTCTTTTTATTATATTAAAATATAATAACAATAAAATATGATAAGTCTGTGAAATTTCTCATATGTCCTTAAAATGTTTATTTCCAGTGAAAATCGAAAATAAACTTTTTTCATGATTAAATAAAAAACTCTTATGAATTAAAGATACATTCTTTCCCTCGTCTTTTTTTTTTGTCAACTGTATTATTATCTTGTCTATATGTCCTTCGAATGGTCTGTCTGTCTGTCTGTCTGACAGTGACTTCAGTGACAGTCTGTTTGTTCGTTTAGGTTCTTGCCTTTCCTTTTTTTTTTTTTAACTTCAGTTAGATTCCTCATGAATGAGACAAATTGTCTGATTTAATTATTGGTTACTGTATAAATTTCCGTTTTTTTTTTTAATACTCTAATTGTCTCTTTTAAATCAAATAATTATTGAGAGCATTTGTTATTATTTAATCTAACCATGAATGAAAAGATATAGTGAATGAGAACTGAAATTACCAACCAAGTAAATTGGATTATTGAAGAAAAAATTTGATTTGTAAGAATAGGAATTATATTTTCCATAAAAATATTTTAGATCTATATTTTTTATAAATAAATAAGGAACCAAGTGCCATTAACCTAAGGCTGGCGGACGGTCGATTTTTAGTCGAGTGATAGTTTAGTCGAAGTTTAGTGGACATAAATGCATTAAAAAATCGAGTTGATCTGCAATTGAGCTTAATGCATTTTATGTCTATCGACTAAACTATCGCTCGACTAAAAAATCGACCGCGCCTAGCCTACATCTTCATTCATTTGTATAATTGTAAACAATACCAACTTTTTTTCTTGTTTTATACAAAAAAAAAAGTGCACAGAGTATACCAAGGCTAACCCCTACACCAAGCCGAGGGCTATTTTTTTTTTAATTTGTAACAAATGTATATTGTTGTATAAAGGGCGCTAAAAACCCCTGAAAAAGAATAAATTTAAATGTGATTAGGCTATTCTCCTACAAGCAAATTTTGCTATTCTAGCTATAAAATACTTTATTCTGAGCTCATTATTTCTATTTCCCTCTTTATCATTAATAATTTTAAAATACAAAGTATCGTACTATATCGGTTGATAATTTATTAAAATAAGAGAGAAGTACCGAGGGGAGGTGGATAGATAACAAATGAGAAACCAGAGACATTCATGCATTTATATAAACAGACGCTCAATATATTCCAAAAGTGAATCAATAAAAAGAAAAGTTGTGAATAAAAAATAAAAGGAAACCAACTTCCCATACATATATAATTATAATATGAATTATTTTTAAAGTGAGTAAGAAATTCTATAATATTTAAAAGAACGAAATAAAAGATATATTTAATCGGAAGTTTTCAGGATAAACATTCTAAATTAAATATTATATTTTTTAACCATCCTTTTAGTCTATTACTTTCTCTTACCCTATAGAGAAATATATAGAGAGAAAGTATTTGTTTAATTAACTCGATCTCTCCGTATTTTTGTATAAAAAAAGCAAAAATTTAATTTTTCCTTGGATTGATTGATTTACTGGTATAAAAGTAAGGGTTCACTTCTTGGGGAATGAGTAATTTTTGATTTTAGTCAAATTTTCAACGGTAACGCTCGTTGTTGTAATTAAAAATTCTCTGTTCGTTGGAAAAAATTTTCGAATTTTTAAATTTTGATTTCAGATTCTTTTAGATAGGGTTATAATAATTTATTGAGGCCAGATCGGAACAGAAGACTTCCGGCTTTAGAGTATGGAAAAATTTTTGAAAATTAGGAACTGAAATCTGCGTTCTTAGCTATCCTGAGATTAGCTGAAAAACATCAAACTTAGCTTGATTCATTGGAGTAGACAGAAATTTTTGATGGGGGGATCAAGAAATTTTTTTTTTAAATTTAAGATTATTTTAGAAGTGTTAATAAATCATTTTGGTTTTTTAGCTAGAGTAAATTATTATATTTTACTTTCTCTTACACTATATGAAATATAATTTGGATTAAATATCTAGTCATGGCTTGGGTCCCATGGGGAGGGTTTGAACCCAAGCCCCCTAGCTACGTCTATGGCTTGATTTATAAGCTTTTAAATTAAAAATATTAATTTTGCTTTTGTTTTTTTCCTTTTTATTCTATTAATTTTGCTTTCGTTTTGTTTTTATATTGTATTAATTTTGTTCTGTGTATATATATTTGACAAATAAGTATTTTGTAGAAGTTTTGGCCCAATGGCGTGAGGCCAAACGGGCGAAATAAAAACAAAATTAAAAAATAAGTAATATGAGGTTAATAAATTACAAATTTATTATAATTAAGCCTTTTAATACCCAATTTGGCCACATTTTCGGTTCATATTAGTAAAATTTGGGCATTCTCAGATCCGGACGCCAAACCGGACATTTGTTTTAAATCCGGAGATATGGAAGACTTTTAGAGTATTCATAAAAAATCAGTTATTTAAAGTGTATTTCGTTTTTCCATCTTGAATTCTTATCTACTGCCGAAAACTAAATATACCTTGGATGTATTGTAGGTAAGCAAAAAACATTCAATTACCGAAGATTAGAAAAAGTTATGTGCTGGGTGCCCAGTTACACCAGATTTTTTCAAATATTTGAATTTCAATTAATAAGACTTAATAATTAGTTTAATTTTTAATACAAGTCCTGTTTATACAGTCTTTTTGTTTTTTGGCTAATTAATTTAAATGCTCCGCATATTCATATAATTAAGAATGTTTCCTGACTTTAAAAAAGGTTAAGAAGCACTTAACTTGTATTATAGTAAAAGCTCATTGGGCCTTTGCTTCTTTAGGATTCACAAGTGTTTTTTTACCAGGTAGGCCTATATGATATTTAAATTGAATGCGGGTCAATCATTCGACTAGTCCCCATCCTAACAACTTATTACAATTACAATTTTATAAGAGAACATTCTTCTACCCTAGATTTCTTTTTAAAACGCCAATATACAAATATTTCATTCTTTATAAATAAAATATAATGAAATTTTAATTAGATTAAAGCATTCTAACACAGTCTATGATTAGCACACATATATTTTATGTAGAGAAAAGTTCTAAAAGTTAAATGGGAATTAAGTATCGGCAAACACGCATCAGAGATCCTGTCCTGTCTGTCTGTCCTTCTCCTCTCACGCACTCTGTCACGCACGCTACCACTAAAAGAAAAGAAGAAAAAAAAATATACAGTCTCAAATTTTATTATTTCTTCTTCTTTTACCCGAAAAATGTGTTATTCCTCGTCCCCTTCTCTCCCTCCTTTACCTTCTTGATAGACTCGGACCCGGTTAAGAGGCTACCGGTTAATTTATTGTTTTATTATATACCTGATAGATATATAATTATAGATAATAATATCATATTTTTAAGACTGTAATAAAATTATAAATATTTCTCTCTCAAAGTAACTAATGAGAAAGAGAGAAAATAAATAAGAATGCCAAAAATTAATTCTTGATAATTTTTTATTAATTTTTTTATTTGAAATTTTATAATTTATTTTAGCTTATCTCGTTGAATCTCTATAAACCGATTTTAATCCAAGTGCATAATTTCTTTATTAATATTTAGGGTCGAACGAATTATAAGTGAGGAGCTGAGAAAAAAATTTCTAGGGTAACCGAAGGATAAAATTATTAAAATTTTAAATACATGGTGGTGATGTTAATTAAGCATATATTGATTTATGAACAACATTTGACAATTCTTTTAGTTCAATCAGTTGTAAGAAAGGTCTCCTCAAATGAGGTATATTTTTTCTCTCATACTGAAAGAGAAGTTGCTGTTTATCAAAAAAAAAAAAAAAACAAATCGCCATTATCCCACTATGGAATTTTGTTTTGCAACATTAGGCCTACTCGTTGCCCCCCTCTAGTTTGAACAATCTACTGCTTTTACTCTAAGAAATAAGGTTCATTATAATACAAAAAGGCATTTTGTAAAAAAATTTATCATATTTATATGAAAAATAAAAATTAATGGCACTCTTTTATAATTATATAGTTTGAACAATTTTACAGTGAACAGCTAAAGAAATTTTATATCAGTGTTAGATATCTTTGATATTTCTAAAAGTATAATTTTATATATTAGGAAAAAGTAAAAAAAAAAAAAGCATGAATGAGATTATTTTTTGATAAAAAAATTATAAATTTTGTATGAAATAAAAATAATTGAGGACATCTTTAGCACTTTATCGAAACATTAAAAATGAAGAATGTTTTTCTACAATTTAATAATTTATTAATGAATTAACTCAAGGAAGAATCAGAAAATTATTCTTATAAATATAAAGATAATAAACGATAGCTGACTAACAACCCAAATAGGAAAACATTAATACAACGCCTTTATTGGGTCAGGCTTTTAGAGCATCAGCCCGGTTGTATTTTCCTATATAGGTAACAACAAGCGGTAAATAAATATACAATAGAATAGGTCATTTTGATAACTTACCTACCCCAACATGAAATTCGGAGTTGAAGGACAAACTTTTGCTATTCCGCCCATAGGATTTACATTGAAGCGCTTTTAAATCAGGCTAATTAGCTTATAAATTTTAATTTTTTCAGCTATTTGATCAAATATTAATATAAAATAGGATCATTAGATTTATATACGTGCTTATTTATCCATAAACAAGTATAATTTCATGTGATTTAACGGTAGAACAATTTTGTTAGGTTATGGTAAAAATTTCTAATTTATCTATTTTTGTCCTTATTTAATATCTTTTGGAAAATCTGTCTGCTAATAGCTATTAAAAAATAAATAAAGACAAGGAAGGTTGGGTTTTTATAAAATTACAACAGGAAATACCTGATATAATGTTTGTATTTATTATATGTACATTTACCTTATAAAGATCTATGAAATAATGTGTTAAAACATATAATTATTATTTTTATAGGCCTATATTAATTTAATATAGAAAGATTAATATAAATATTAATTTATTTTATTTGTTTTTTTAATCCCAGGAGTTTATTTTGCCTTTCTTAGGTATATATGAGAATCTATCTGAGTAACTAAAAAAAAAAAAAAAAAGTAATTAAGTAATTAAAATTTTACAGTAGAAATATAAATTATTTCGAAAATAATGAATAATTGCAATGTATGAATGGAAATATATATAGGTAAATGTAGAATGGGTGGTTGAATCATATTTGGAATAAGAAAAGTAAACATACCTTTAAACCCTTCCTTTGTTGTTCATATCGCTGTCTTTTTTATTTAAATATGTTTATTACTTAGATTATATCCGTTTATTTTAATTATAACACATATTCAAGCACTATTCAAGCCAGCAGAGGCCCACTTGTCACTTGTGAGATGTTTCACCTTTGTTGATTATCCTAAATAATGTTTTGAATCATTATATGAAACAAAATAGATATTTTTATTTGTTATTTACCTGAGATAAAGTGTTTAAAGTGTATTTGAACTTCCTTTTAGTCAAATTTCTTGTTTTTTATTGAGCATAACCTCTGACACTGACAGTTGATTCAACTTATTTTATGTTTAAAATTTAATTCTGTAAAGAATCTGTACTTCTCTTGATATCCTTTACGAGCACAATTGATAATATAACAAAATTTTGGCATCTTTGAGTATTTGGAGAGCCTAAATAACTCAAAAACAAACATTTTCATATAAATCCCTATCTAAATGCATTGAAGTTTGTCCTTCAACTTGGAATTTCATGTTGGGGTAGGTAAGTTATCAAAATGACCTATAGAGAGTCTAAGGGCCAGTTGTTTGATGTATGGGTAATTAGTGGAGTCTTTGTTAAGTGGCTGTTTTTTGTAATCCAGAAAACTTCTTCAGTTTTATTCTCATAGTAAAATATACGACATCTCATAATTTTATTTAAAAATGAAGTAGATATATTTGTTATTTTTACTTTGATTCAACTTCTTTTATGAATAAAATGATGGGATGTGATATATTTTACAATATGTTACTAGTTGCGGCATCAAGCATCAAGCAACCGGCCCTAAGAATAATTCCAAATGATATTTTAAGGTTCAAAAGCAAACGTTTCATTAAAAAAAATTAGGCCACGATATGATCCACATAAAAAGCTTTTTTGATGGTAAAATTCTTTTGTTAACCAGGGCTCAGAGAAACTCCAAAAATAGAGTTAAGGGTAGCCTACATTGATTACAAAAAATATGGAATTTATTACATCAAAAGTATGCAAGAAAATGATTTTTGAAAAAGTAATTTTCAGTAATAAAATGATCCAAATTTACCTGTCATAAGCAAATACCAATTTACGTACAACAGGAAAACCAAAAACCTCAAAACCTCATCTCTCTGATGATGATACAGAGATTGTAGCAGAAGGCTCTAGAGATGGCTGGTCTATTCTATTGAAATCACAACCTCAAAATGGTCCAGATTTTAATATACTGGAACTTGGATTTTTCAATTCTTTACAATCCTTACAGCATACAGCTTCACCGAATACATTCGACGAACTAATTGAATGTGTACTAAATGCATTTAATGTATTAAACTCTCAAACCTTTTTTTTTTTTTTTTTTTTTTTTTTTTTTTTTTTTTTTTAATTTTTTTTTTTTTTTTATTTTTATTTTGCTCCACAAAACCCAAACTCTATTGTTTTTCTAACACTGATTCTAATACTTGTTTAGAGGCAACCATGTTAACCAAAGAGGGAAATTTCTATATCCGGCAAAACTTCGGCGTGAGGGACGATTAAAAACAACATTATTATGTCCCGCAGAGGCTGGGGTTTTAGCAAAGTCCTTATTACATTAAAACTCTATAATTCTTTGTTTTACTAGGTATATGTAACAATTTCATAAATACAATTATTTAAATGAACTAAATTTTAAATGTATACCATATTTTTGGAAGGAGAGAGTAATTTTTAGTCTAATTACTCATAATTATTGTCGCCTGAAACCCGTGGCTCAGAGAGAAGACACTTGCTTCTCGCGCCGGGGTTCCGGATTCGCTTCCCATCCCAAGCGAGAAAAATTTATTTCATTTGATTTGACTACAAATCATTTGAAATAAATAGGGATGGGGTCTAAATGGCCTTAGATGCCGAAAAAGACCTTACAAAAAAATTATTCTTATTAGTAAATTTATTATTTACTTGATTAAATAAATTTTTCAATTACTTTAAAAAAAATTATCCTCATAGTTGGCTTTTAAAGATAATTTTTTATGAACAAAATAATATGAAATTATTGAAATAATGAGTAAATGAATCTTTAAAAAGAGAGTGATTGCTTTAGAGAAAAGATTTAGCATTTACTTTTGTTTTCCCCTTCTTCAAATTCTTAAATGGAGAGAAAATTTTATTAATTAAAATATAGCAAAAGGACATTATAATGTTTTATCTAGAATTTTTTCTGATTTCTGGACCTAACCATTTTGACTTTTGATCGGTTCGATTAATAAGTATTTTTTTCAAGTATTTTCTTAAACAATTTTCTAAAAAAAAAAAAAATCTCACTCTAATAATAATAAAAAAAACAGTTTTAATAACGTTAGGGAAATTAATAAACCATATGGAAAAAGTGAAGCCAAATTATATATAATTAATTCCTTTATAAAATAATTTTTTGTTGTACGAGTATTTTAAAAGAGGCCTAGGTCGAATGAAAAGGCAAAAAAAATTCTTTCATTTTAACAAAATATTAAATCTAATAAGACAAATAAGTGTTAGTTGGAAGATTTTTCAAGTGTTTACAAATATTGGCTACGTGAGGCAAAAAAAAAAGTGAACGTAGAAATAAATAAATCCAAGACCTTGATAAAAGAAATAGTAAAAAAAAAAAAGTAAAAATGATGCAAGATACAATCACGAAGGAAGAATTCCATTTCACTTTTTATTTCATTTCAAAAAAAAAAAAAATTATTATTAACTAAATCATAACTATTAAAAAAAAAATTTATAATGAATTAAATGAAAAATCAAAATTCTTTGTTAATAATTTGATAAAAATAGGCATTTGAGTTGCATATCTTTCCAGAAAAATGTGGAAGTGGAATGAATTTTACCGACGGATAAACGCAATTAAAATCATTAAAATGTAAAATTGTTTTAATTTTTTCCTAAATTTTCTCAAAATTCGCTCCAACAATTTTGTTTAAAATTCATAAATCAACTATTTTTTAGATGCTCTTTTAAAAGTATATCGATTGTGGAAATCGTTTGAAGTACACTTTACTTATGTGGAAGCATTCGTAGCTCAGCGCCATCTATGAATCATCGCGTGGTCAAGTTTGGAACTAAAGTGCTAAGAGCAACTAAGTATATCTCGACACAAAAAAATCTGGTGTGGACAAAAGTTGTGTGCTCTGCGTAAGTCACACCAAATTTTTAAAAGTACGCTTAGACGTCCACTCCTATATCCTATATATTTAATGCTTTGCAATGAGTGATTTTTATAAATAATTAAATGAATATCTATTAATATTAATAAATAAATTCAGATATTTGGTCGAGCCATTTATTTGTCACAATCATCACAAGTATGTTTTCAAATTCTATTTTATTCAATCAGGTTTTTTTCGAAAAAGTTGGCCGAATTGTGCAGTAGTGACGGATGTTTTCAATGTTGACCCAATCAGAAGTGGCGCAGCAATTAAGTTGTTGAATTTTATAAATATAATTGTCAGATTTCCACTAGAAAAGTAGCCCGAATGATCCTGGCTGGGTTCCTGGGTTGTTGAATGTTTTCAGAGGCGTAGTAATTGGCAGTCATGAAGATGATATCTTATTTATTCACATTTGAATGAGGAAAAGTATACTTAACGATTCACTGGATGGTTACTGGATGTTATCCCGGGTTGATGAATGTTTACAGAGGCGTACTAATTGGCAGTTATGGAGATGATGTCGTATTTATTCACATTTGAATGAGGAAAAGTATACTTAACGATTCACTGGATGGTTACTGGATGTTATCCCGGGTTGATGAATGTTTACAGAGGCGTACTAAATGGCAGTTATGGAGATGATGTCGTATTTATTCACATTTGAATGAGGAAAGTATACTTAATGATTCACTGGATGGTTACTTGAGGTTTTCAGTGGCGAAGAATTTGGTAGGAACAATTATTATCGAATTTTTCATATTTTTACCAGGAAAAAGCAGACCTAATGATGGATAGTTGTTGGATGTTATCTGACTATTTTATCGCATTAATGGCGCAGTAATTGGCTAAAAAAATTTAAAAAAATATATGTTAATTCATTTGTTACAAGATGGATTTTCGGAATAAAATGATATTGGTAAAATTTTTACTCACCTTTAATTATCATGACTCCTTGACCCTTCCCTTCCCTTCTTCCATTTCCTCTCGTTCTCCTTCACATTTATCCTTCCTTTTAGGGCTTTTTGCATTTTATTTCTATAGTTACGTAGTCATTATTAGATTAGGATGGAATTCTTAATTGTTACAAAGCTAAGTAACTATAGAAATAAAATGCAAAAAGCCCTAAAAGGAAGGATAAATGTGAAGGAGAACGAGAGGAAATGGAAGAAGGGAAGGAAAGGGTCAAGGAGTCATGATAATTAAAGGTGAGTAAAAATTTTATCAATATCATTTTATTCCGAAAATCCATCTTGTAACAAATGAATTAACATATATTTTTTTAAATTTTTTTAGCCAATTACTGCGCCATTAATGCGATAAAATAGTCAGATAACATCCAACAACTATCCATCCATGAAAAATTCGATATATAATTGTTCCTACCAAATTCTTCGCCACTGAAAACCTCAAGTAACCATCCAGTGAATCATTAAGCTTACTTGTCCTCATTCAAATGTGAATAAATACGACATCATCTCCATAACTGTCATTTAGTACGCCTCTGTAAACATTCATCAACCCGGGATAACATCCAGTGTATAATTAAGTATACTTTTCCTCAATCAAATGTGAATAAATACGACATCATCTTCATATAACTGCCAATTGCTACGCCTTTGAAAACATTCAACCACCTGGGATTATTAATTAAAAAAAAAAAAATATTTCAAAAAAAAAAAAAAAATAAAAAGCTCCCAAAAAATAAAATTTTTTTTTTTTTTCAACCTGTGTTAATTTGGTAACATCCAGTAACCATTAAGCATACTTCTCCTTATTCAAATGTGAATAAACACGGCATCATCTTCATAACTGGCCAATTAGTACGCCTATGTAAACATTCATCAACCCGGGATAACATCCAGTAACCATCCAGTGAATCATTAAATATTCTTTTCCTCATTCAAATGTGAATAAATACGATATCATCTTCATAAATGCCAATTACTACGCCACTAAAAACATTCAACAACCCTGGATCATAGAGCCTACTTTTCTAGTGGAAATCTGACTATTATATTAAATAAAATTCAACAACTTAATTGCTGCGCCACTTCTGATTGGGTCAACATTGAAAACATCCGTCACTATTGTACGATTCGGCCAACTTTTTCGAAAAAACCTGATTGAATAAAATAAAATTTGAAAACATACTTGTGATGATTGTGACAAATAAATGGCTCGACCAAATATCTGAATTTATTTATTAATATTAATATATATTCATTTAATTATTTATTGTATAAATAGTATAAATATGGATACTTCAAATGAAATAAAACTTAAACTAGATATTTATAGAATTCTTATTGCAGTTGGAAGGAAAAAATAAATCTAGATCACTCACTGCCTTCCTTCTGTAATAAGAAGTAAATTTCCAGTTTGGATATTCGTAAAAAATGTATATTCTCATTTTGCCATTGAAATATTCTGAAGACCACTTTACTCTTGTACTCCTGGTACTTCATAGGAAGTATAGGAGAAATGGTTGCCATGGTAGCATAAATATTTTCCCATACTTATAAATTGTAAAACTTGAATTCTAATATATCGGCGGAAACTAAATATATGTCGACACGAAAAATCTGGTGTGACAATCACAGAACACAACTTTCGATTACCAAAGGTAAGAGAAAGTTGTGTGCTGTACGACAGTCACACCAGATTTTTCTAAATTAAAATAAAATTTGTTTATTATACTAAATTAAGGAAAATGGTCAAAGTTAATAAACAAAGAGTCTCTAGCCTTTTCCATATTTTTTTGCGAGTCTTCCAAAAACATATGGTCTCACTCAGGGCCTTTGTCTGAGAACCGCAAAACCCATTTCCAAGTATAATTAGAATAATTGTAGTTAATTCTTTACACGTTGAAGAAATAATTTTTTGGCAACGGCAAAAGGATTTTACTATTATTATTAATCTATATTTTTTTTTAAATATATTTTAAATATTTGATAACTTTTTAGGGAACAGTATCTAATGTAAGGTGAAAAAATATTAAAGCGTTATTTTAATGACATTTATTAATTATGAATGCGTTTAATTGAATAAAAGCATTTAAAAAAAAAAAAAGATTGACTATTAAATCAAAATAATTGGAAAAGAAAAGAAAAGTTTCTAATTAGATTTGATTAGTAAGCATGAAGAGAGCTCTAAACCCGGAGCCATAAGATCGCTTCATTAATTTTTTTTTTATGCCTGGATCTCCTTTCTTTAATCTTCTCGTTTAATTAAAAAAAAAAGGAAAAACTTTTTCTCACGTAAAAGTTTTTAAGAAAATAAATAAATCATCGTTTTTTTTTTTCAATGATTTATTATATTTTCAATTTAATATATAATAAAATATAATAATAATAAAAACCGCAGATGAGATTCCTTAAAGTTGTTGTCCTCGAAATACAGAAAGTGAGTGTTAAGAAAAAAGAAAAAAAAAACTAGCCTTGATATAATGGAGTAGGAGGAGGTAGCCCCGCCCATTTTACCCTCTCTATAAAAACGTCAATGATATTAGCCAATCGGATTGTAGATTCCGACCCCGCCCATCCTATTCTCTCTCTCTTCTCCCCAATGGGCGGAGCTCAACACCGCTCCCAGCGGATTATTCTTTAACTAAAGGAGGAAAAACATTTATGAAGCTATTAATTTATTATTATGATAATATTAATCACTTTATATTCAAAAAATCCCTTATTTTAATTTATTTTACAATATTCTTTTCAAAAAAAAAAAAGTCAATTTATGAAAATGAACTTTTTCTTGTCTTCTTTGTATCAGATTTAAAGAAATTTTGCGAATAGGCCTACATAAATTTTCCAATAATACTGTATTCCAAGGAAATTTTTTTTTTTTTCTTTTTTTGAATGTAGATGTCCGTAATGAAAATTAATTTTCTTAGGCCACAAAGGAATAATTTGCTTATTATTGTTTTAAAATTTGTATTCAAGACTAGCTGACCTACTTTAAGGTGTTGGATATGATTTGCAAAACACCCGTTGTAGTCCAAGAGCTGGCGAGAAAAATGGGCAAGAGTTTTCTGAAGGCTAATATTTTCAGAATGGTTGCATTTTAGTGATAGAAAGATACTCTAGGGCACTTCCAGTACCGGGGCCTTTGACAGGAATACGCCGGTAAAGTTACGGGAAGATGGTTTTTCGCAAAAATCTATATATTTTACCCCTCTATATCTCCCGAACCGTTCACTTTAGCGTGATTATATACTAGACCATTTTTGTTTGTAATTTAATTTCGAACATTTTTGTATAGATGAATTTTTGCGGAAAACCGCATATTTTTGGAGATATTTGCGAAAAACCATCTTCCCGCAACTTTACCCATGTTGGCTTATTCCCGTCAAAGGTACTGGAAGTGCTGACTGACTCTAGACTATCTTTCCATCACTAAAATGCAACCTATTCTGAAAATATTATCCTTCAGGGAAAACTCTTGCCCATTTTTGTCGCCAGCTCTCCGACTATTGCTTGTACTGATGATGATTCCGTCACACTGGGATTGAAATATCTACAAAAAATTATTTTTTTCTGGATGATGGTCCTAATGAAAATTAACAAAATTCCTTTGATGTTTTATTTACCGCTCAGCTACTTTAACACTCAAAACCCTCATTTTTTTGGAGACTATGAGGTTTAAATATGAATTACCGATTGATTTGAAATCCTAACTATAACCTCGAAACTCTCATTTGAGGTTTTTGAGGTTCAAACCAGTATAGAATAATTTCTATATGGATTGAAGTTTTTGAGGGCCAATTGTGTTCGCAGTTCTTATTTAAACCTCAAAGTTGTAAAACCGCTGAAAGTAGGATTTTGAGGTACAAACTGGGATTACTTTCTATTTTGAATCCAATCTCCAAAAAATTAAACTGACCCTCGAAACCCTCACTGAAGATTTTGAGGTTTAAAGAGGAATTTATGTTTTGACTCGGGTAAAGTGGCTTTTATTTTGAATTTTCTAGATTTTTTTAAAGCGGCACCCCCTAAAAATATGAGAATGTAAAACATAGAAAATCGGAAGTAAATTAAAATTAATTTTAAACTGGTAACCGTTGGCTCTCTGAAACATTATACTTTATTAGGAGAATAGGAGAATTAAAATTGCCTCATGCAATTAAAAATTTAGAATAGAAAAATCAATTTGTCGGGAAAAATCGATTTTAACGAAGTTTTTGTCACTGAACACTGGCGTTCACGGAATTGTTGTTCCATGGTTTTTAGAATCACTTCATTAAGCTAGTAAGTTCGCTACACCATTATTATTAAGTGTTAACTTAAATAATTGTTTTATTTAATAAAGTGATTATTTCTAAACAAGATTAATTATTTTTTTGTTTTACTTTATCGATAAAATAAATAAAAGAAAATCTTATTAAATTTTTATTAAATTATAGGTTAAAAGTTAATGATGATTTTTGTTTTATTTATTTATTATTTCTTTATACCTGTTATTTTTTATAATATATAATTAATAAATCTATATCTATCTAACTATCTATGATTAAGTAATATATAGAATCCCCACTTGTTAGAATAAATAATTTTTACATTATTTTTTTTACATCTATTATTTCGTTTATTTAACTTTTTTATCATTCATTTGAGTTAATTTCCGGAATTTTTTAATCACTTTTATTTAAAAACAAATTAATTTAGAAATAAATTATAGCTTAGATTATTATAATTGAGGCTTTCATGAATTTATAGTAATTTTTTTTTCATTGATAGGCTCAATCGTTTTGCTAGCCAGACTCCAGCGGGGGAGGCCTATTATTTTTTGTTCTACTAATTGAGATTTTTACAATGAAAAATCAGTCTTAATTAAAAAAAGTGGATTTTTTAAAAATTCTTTACAGAAGAAAAAAAATTTACTTCTCTATCACAGGGATGGAAGAACACGATTGGAATCCAATTTAAACTCATGTACCGTATACGGTAGCCTATAGGCTCTAATTGAAACATTGCATTTAATAATATGTTATTGTAATATCAACTAAACTAATATTAAATGATACACTTGCTGATATGTTTCTAGTGTTTATTGGTGAAATAATAAAATTTATTCGTGTTTCGAAATTACGATCATCTTCACAAGTGGAATCACAACAAAATTGTGTTTATCATTTAATAATCAAAAATCGGTAATGAAAATATCTATTCGTTGAAGCAATTTGATGAATATAGGCCTAGCCGAATTTCATCCAATTCAGAATTGTAGATTTTGAAAAGCGGATCGGATTTAGAAATACGATTATTTTCTTTTCCCGGATCACTCATCCTATCTTAAAAAAAAAAAAATATTTTTTCAATAAGTCAACAATTCCTTAAACAGAAAAATTTCGGCCATTAATAACTAAATCAATCTTTTAGGAGGATGAAAATTAGGCGACTAAAAATATGGTAAAATCAAAGTTGGTAGCCCTCGGGCCTTGCAAGCGTGCTGGCCATTTGTACCAAGGGTCGCGGGTTCGCAACCCGCCCATGGTATAAAAATTTAGTTAAATTGGGAATTGGCTACCAATCATTTTAAATAAATAGGGACGGGGTCTAAATGGCCTTCGAAGCCGAAAAAGAATTAAATGAAATAAAAAAAAAGATGTTTGCTGAATATATAGGCCTACTATGTCTAATTATCTATTATTTTACATAATTTTAAAAGCAAAGTATCTTTTAAAAAACAAGTATCATCGACGAAAACTCTGTAAACTTATTAGAATTTATTTAATTTACTTTAAAAAAATTAACTTCATTATACTAATTAGGATAGAATGTGAAGTCTTGTACCAAATAATTTATGGTGATTTATTTAGGTTATCTAGTTTTAAGTTGTGTACCAATAATTGGAAAAAAATGAATGAAAAGGGTACTATTTCTATTTTTGTTTAAATAACTTAAAGTAATAGCTTATTATTTTTAATTATATTTTTTCTAAACATTAACACTAGTTATTAGTTATCGAATTAGGTGAAATATTATTGTATTTATATTTATAATAAATCCCGAAAATCAAAGAATAGACTATTTACTAACGGAATTATTTTTAATAAGGATAATAATTGGGAGTGATTGTAGGAGAGGAAAACATGAACGAACCCGTGGAAGGTGAAATAGGAGGGATAATTTGGACAAGGTCAGGAGGCCAAACCAACTATAAATAAATTATTCCTAAACACAAATTATATAATTTCACTTTCCTATATGATATTTTAATAGAAAATAATGCATTCTTTTTATACGATACTTAAAAGCCATTTAGGTTATTAACCTTTTATAATTTCTTTATTCAATGTAAAAAAAAAATGTCGAGTAAAATTCTACTAAAGTGTTAATTATTTTAATTAGTGTAATTATTATTAATTACATTTATTATTAATATAATTAATGATTTTGTTTGGGTTTTGAACTGTTTGAATGTAGGACGATAATGTCAACAGCTTTAGAAACAAGGGGGTTGATATTTTAGTCAATTATAGTTTGAGTGCAGATTTAAGATGTTGCGTGGATCTTTTAATTCCTCTTGATTAAATAGAATCTCACAATGAGGCTTTAAAAGAAGAAGAAGAAAAGAAATTTAAAAAAATCTCGACATCGAATTTTTGACATGATCGCCGAGCAATCAGCATGTGGAACGTCCCCCGGTAGCCATCGATACCATGTGTTATCCTCCTAAATGAGCGCATTAGCCGAAAAGGGTTTAAAAAATAATTATTATTCTCCGTGCAGAGTGTTTAAGGATATTGAAAATTATTATCATTATTGATAACCTAAAAAGCCAAGGGGTGTTTATTATTATCCAGGCAATGCAATGAATTTCTGAGTCGTCCATTTTCAATGCCCAATTGACAAAATTTGAAAAGTTAAGATTTTAATTGCATGTTGTTGGCACAACTGAAATATACATTTGAAAATAGTTTCCCAGTGAAAAAAGTTTCTATATCCTATTTAAAACAAATACTGAAAATCGAGTACATATTCAAACCGGCCCGGTTGCATTTAATACCATTTCCAAATGTGACTTGTTGCAAACAAACAATTACTGTTCCAAAACTACTTGCTTGCTAACATAAAGATGGCAACTTTCATGAAGTCATTTCCAAAACTTGCTAATTGCAATGAAGAATAGCCCTACCAACAAGCTTCCATAAAACTGTATATTTTGGAATACTGGGGGACATTTTTATTAGTGAAGACCTATATTTCTACTCTTTTTAATAATGATTCTTGTTAACTAACCTGCTACTTTCATGGAACTGAAAAATTAGCCCAGTGAAGATTTGGTACCTTGTCATGTGGACAGTCACATATGCGTAAGTGTACAATATTCCAATTTAATTTATATTTTCTTCAATCTGCTTTATTTCGCTTGCTGAATCTAGCGGCATAACTCAAAAAATGCAAAGAAATGGCTATCCGAAGTCTGTATGAGCTGCATATAACATTATTCTATTGGCCTATATTTCTATAGTATTTAGATCAAATTGAATTGAATTTTGTAGCAGTGCAGAAATAATATTGTATTAAAATATAGTCAATTTAGGGCTTAAATTTCAAAAAAAAAAAAAAAATATTCGAGTTATCCCACTATTACATTTATTCATGTTATTTAATTTTTGATAAGATTGCGCAGGTCAATATAGGGTTATAAATATTAAAATAAATTTTCAAAATAATAGCGGACATTCTATAACAAATGACTTGAGTTAAAATCCTGATTTGGATTTCAATCTGAATAGATTGAGCCCCTTCTACGGAACTTGTGATGTTGTTGTTGTTGTAATTACATAGCAAGGTCTATTAAGCGATAATTAAAATCAAATTAGCGATAGGCTAATGAATGGATATAAGTGAATCGTCGTTGATATCAAGGAAAGGGTTCAGAGATAAAGAAGAAGTCAACTGATGACCATCCAACACCGACCGAATTATTAATAGCAGGAAATTAAGTTAGCTTATCTCGTTGTCTTATTTGAAAATTTTACGAGAAACAATAGGAATAAATAATTTTAAAAAAATATATATAACGCCTAGGGGAATTTGAAATTGAGGAAGTTTCCAGATCAATTGGCTTAACTTAATTATGATAAGAATAAAGTTAAAAATTTAAATTGAATCGCTCACACCTCACACACTTTATCCTATTTTTTTTTTTTTTTTTTTTTTTTTGAGGGATGTTTAAGGAAGGATAAGGGGGGTCTGTTAGCTGGAATATGAAAATCAGAGAAAAAATTGTAAAAAAAAAAAAGAAAAAATCGATCATTTTTAATGATTTAAGTAACAAAATTCACCCCCTCGTCTCCCCTTGGATCCAAATATTCATATTTTTGAACTTTTTACTTTTCTAGAAGTTTAGAAGAAAGATTAAGGCTAAAATGTTCCTTTTCCTCCAAATTTAATTCATGGCTCTAAAATTAACGAAAAGTGGAAAGAAGTAGCGGGCTGTCCCCCGTAAACGGTACGTAGTGGAGAAAAATGGAGGTTATATTTGGATTCAGGAGATTATTTTACTTAAGAATCTAAAAGAAATAAATCGGGGCTTTTTTCATGACCACTAGTGTTACCGAAATTAAGAGAAAATTGTGTGCTGTGCGACCAGTCACACCAGATTAATCCCCCCCCCCCCAAAAAAAAAAACCTCCTCTGGATCCGCCCTTTATTTACAACTACCTCCTCATGGATACCAAATGGATAATCACAAATAGGTATTTTGTTTAGCCAAAGGCTGTCAAAATATAAATGCAACTTTCAGTTTTTGGAATGGATTTTTCTTTTAGATCAAATATAAGTTGGAGGCAGAAGATGAACTCCGATCAAGTGGAAACTTTTCAAATATTATTTTTACATCAAATGGCATCTTGACCACCCCCAAGCATATAAGAAATCAAAGAATGTAAATAACTATAAAAAAAAAAAAAACTGTTTTATGCACATGGTAAATTTCAAAATAAAATAACTTTTATTATATATAAGACCCTCGATATATATATATACCGTATATATATTTTTTTTTTTTTTTTGAATGGGTGTATAAGGTCCGAAGGCCTATAATGACCAGTGGTCACATGCAGCCAGAAAGAAAATAAAAACAAAAGGAGAAGCATCAAAGGGGAACTCAACTGCGGGAACTGAGAAGATGCCTGTTGAGATTAGACTTGAAAGTCTGAAGATTGTAGATTTTGGGGAAGATAGACGCAGAGAGCTTGTTCCAATCGCGGGAGGTCATGGGGACAAAGGAAGATCGGAATTGACTAGTTCTGTTAGTCGGGATCTGAACAGCATAGGGATGCTGGGATGATGCCTCCCTTGTGTTCCGGGTATATGTTGCATTGGGTGGGATAATTGATTGTAATTCGGCAGAGCATTGACCATGATAGTACCTACCTATATTTATCTTTCTATTTATTAATAGCATTAGAATCATAATTTCTTTCTCGTTAATTTTTATTTTTTTTTTTTCATATTATGATTCATTATTTCATTTTTTTTTTTTTTTTGTATTTTAAAATTATTCATAAATTAATTTTTTTATTATTCTTTTCAAAGAATTCGATTTCTAAACCCTTTTTTTTATCTCCCCTAGCCGTCTTTTTAAGGTTGTTGTTGTTGTTGTTGTTGCTGTCGGTCTCACATAAACGTATTCTAATCTATTCAAATGAGTCGATACTTTTTCCTAAGAGCCGCTTGCCGGTGAATTTATATTTCCTTCCTTATTTAAAGCTAACAGCAGGCATGTAGGTCTATCTAAAGGACTACTGTGCATTAAAAAAAAATTGTTAAAGAGATTATTTAAAAAAAATTTCATTATATTAATCGTGTATGAAGCAAAGTCATTCATAAAAATATTTTAAGCACTTCTACAGAGAGATTTAGGGTGTATATTAAAATATAACTTCCTGTATTTACCAAAAAATATTTTCATAAATAGGCAGGCTATTTAATCCAGAGTTAATTAACTATAGGCTAATTTTTTATTCGTTTTATATTAATTAAATTAAAAGAATTAATTGCCGAAAGGAGACGTTTCAGATAATATTTATTCGTCCATCTTCAGTCCATGTAGGCTTACAAGATTTAATCTAAAAATCTGATGTGACTGGTCGCACAGTACACAAATCTGTAATCGAAAGTTGTGTTCTGTGCTTGTCACACCAGAATTTTTTGTGCGATATATATTTAGTTTCCGCTGATAGGTATTTTAAAGTTCAAGATGTAATGAAATTTATAAGGGGAATTTTTAATTATACACATAGACAGACCATTTTTTGGACTCAGGGGAACTCAAAACGTGTATATCCATCAAAATCTCGACATGGAATTTTTGACATGAATCTAATACTTTCTCTCTCTATATATACTGTACATATAGGCAAGAGAAAGTAAAAATTCCCCTAATAATAATAATAATTCAAACCACTATTCTATTTAAATTAATTACCTACAAAAGTTACGTAAATTTAATCAAATATTTTCTGACTTTTTTTTTGCTTACACTGAATCAAAACAAATGAACCAGTGATTTGGTCAAGTTCTGCAAAATACAGAATATGAACTCTGGAGTACTCCTAAACCTCTCTAAAAAAAAGGGTGATGTAATATTTCTATAAGACCATGATGGCCTTCGGGATAAAAAAAAAGTAAAAATTGTAAATCTTTTGGCCATTTTTTAATTAAAAATTTCAATTACAAACGCAAATATTATTATATTCTATGTATGTATTTATAAATAATACTGATATATGCCTGCCAGACAGATTTTCCATCTTAGCGAGTCATGATATATGTATAAAACTTTTTTTATTTATTTACTTATTTGTTTCTTAGCCAGTATCTCGTTATTCGTTAGCTCTTGACTGGAATATTTTATGGTTAATTAAATTTCACATTAAGGGACTGGTTGGCTGCTCCTCTATCTTTCTCTCTCTCTCTCTCTCGCTCTCCTCTTTATCTCTCGACCACCATTTGACAATGCAATGATTGATGCCCACGTCAGACACATTTATCAAAAGAGAAGCCATTTTATTATTATTATAAAACCCACCGCCTCCTCCTCCTACTATTACTACTACTCCTACTAATATTACCTACCCAAGAAAATATATTTTCATGTCTATTAAATTTATTATAGTTCCTATGGGCCTCAACAGCATCGCTGGATACAATTTATACAGGATGATTCAAGATCTTTGTAACTCTTCACTTTTGAAAAAAAAAGATAGAGTGAATTGAAAATTCCATCACATTAAATACTTTCTCTTCTAAGTAAATAGTAAAAGTTATTAATGTAGACTGACCATATTGTCTTGTGACAAAAACGGGAGGGTGTTATAAAATGAAGAGTTGAGAATTAGAGGGGGTCTATGGACAATTTTTTTTTTTTTTTTTTGTACGCCATTTAGGTCATTATGCATAATAATGTTATAATGGCATACAAAAAAATGGTTCACCAAAACCCCTTCTAATTCTTAACTCTTCAAATATTATGTATTCATAAAAAAGTAAGTAGATAAAAAAAATGTTAATATAAACATACTAATTCTACAAACAATTATTTTTTTAGTGACAGAACCTACACAAAAATTTAGTTAGACGTAGAGGGGGGTATTTCGCTACGATCGTACTATTTCTTCGATGAGACGAGAAATAAATAAGACGCGGTTCAGTTTTCTATAAAAACTATAGTTTGTTAAAAAAGGGACAAAATTGACATTTTTATTAAAACGATGGTACGGCCGAGATATAGAAAAAAAAACGGTACTCTCCTGTTGAAAACGGTACGTATGGTCACCCTATTAATGATATTGTTAGTCATTTATTTATCAAAAATTTATTTATTGCCAAATATTTTCAATCAATATTTCATTAAATTATAGATTTTAACGTGCTATTCGCCCCCCCCCCCCCAAAAAAAACTCTATTGTTTAGAAAAATCTTTACCAAAGTAGAGAAGAAAAAAATATTATGGAAATTTTTAATTATAGACCACAATTTGTTATTAATTATTTATTAAAAATATAAATACTGTAGAACGGTTCGAGTGTAGATGGCGCGAAAATTTGTATCTAACTTCATGGGAATGACTGTAGATGACGCTGACGTCGTTGTATATAAAATGCACGTAACTGTTTCTTAGAGGTTAGTTTACATGTGTCAGAGCAAGTGCACAGTACTTTAAAACGTCTCCAGAATAAGCAAACGTTGTACAGTATTTATATTTTTAATTATTTAATATAAAATGTCGCCTATAATTAAAAATTCCCATAATAATTAGAATATTTTATATGAAATTCTAACATTTGGAGGTTTTAAAGATTTCCTAATCCCATCTCTAATATTAATAATTATTTCAAGAGATTAGTATATGAATATAAATATTCAATCCGGCCGATAAAGACTAGAAAAATTTATCTCGGAAATAAAATAATCTCCATAATTAATCATTTGCAATAAAATGCAACCCATTTTTTTTTCTATAATTTATTTAAAACATTAATTCATTTATCTTTTGACAGATCACATTTAGTTAATAAAACATATTTTGTTTAGTCTTTTGAATAATGAAACGACAAGAACAAAGATGAATTCTATCACAATTATGATATCTATACGTTCCCTGATAAAAGACATATTTTTTCTCTAGGAGTTTTTTTTTTTTAGATCCCTCTCCCTTTTTTTGAGGGTGAGAAAGAGAGGGAGAGAGGTCCGGGCAGTTTCCATAATTAAAGATTCGAGCCTTAGATTAACTTTAAATAAAACACTCGATGATTTATTTGCCATCAAAAAAGAAAAAAGCACCACGAGAGGAATTGTGTTGGTGTTAGTGGAGAGGGGGGGGGGGGAGGAGGCTATCTGGCTTAGGAATAGGCTTCACAGTCATCTGATCAAAATTCGTTTTTTTTTTTTTTTTTTTTTATTCTTTATTGATGACTATAAGAGAAACTTAATAAATTTAAAAAATATCTTTCATCTCTTTAGAAGTGAATTTTTTTACATTTATTTTCTCACAGAATAATTAAAAAAATATCAAAATGAATTTTTTTTTATAATGATCTTAAATTTATTAATCATAATAAATTTTTTTTTTTTTTTTTTTTGAATAAAAATTTTTTAATTATTTTGAACACAATTGAATCGTTTAATTCAAACCGACAAAAGTCAGGGTGCCGCCGGGATTTTATTTAACGTGATTGTATGCTTTTTGTTGGTGGGCTAAGCGCCCAATAATTCTTGTGTGTAGTGTATATGTGCCTGTCAGGGCGCTGATTGGTCAGAGAAAAAGGAAATGGAGTTAGAGAGGGAAATTTAAAACTTTAAGATTTTGCCTTCGGCGAGCAATTGCAAAATTTCCAAACAGTGAAGAAGAATAAATAGGATACATTTGCTCTCCGAAGGCGAGCCCCTTACTTGCCTTCAGCTCGAACCAGTGGCGTAGCGAGGTGGGAGCAAGGGGAGTCATCATGCCCCGGGCGCTACTCACAAAGGGGCGCCAAATGGTCCGCAAAACAAAAAATTGCTGTATAATTTTTATTTTTATTATAATTGATTTCTGGAAAATATATTTTAAATTTAGTGCCAGTGTAATATAATAATTTTGTATATTTTACTTATAATATATGGTTTTCGAATGGGGGGGGCGCTAAAAAGGTATTGTGCCCCGGGCGCGAGTTAAGCTCACTACGCCACTGGCTGGACCTCCTTGTCCAGCGGGTTCGGCAGGCTTTACCACATGTTAAACTAATAAATAATTAGTCAATCAGCGTAGTATACTTTGATAAATCTTAAAAAAGCCGATTCTAATCCGTATTAAAGAGACAATGAAGCATTAGTCATTTTAAAAGGTGCAAGGGGTTGTATTTTTTAGGGGAAAAGAGCAACGGAAGAATTCAAAGAATATCCCTCATATCTACCTACCCTCAAACGATTAATATGATAATGCATAATGCATTGAATAAATCTACTTAATCACTAAAATATCGCTCACTAAGGGGTTACGCCTATAAACAGGCGCCACGTCACCTCAACATTAAAAATACCAGACGATAAAAGAATATCGAAAATTTATTTCTTAGCTTTTTTATTAATTTAAAAATTTGAATTAATAATAAAAATGAATTCGCCAAATTCGACCGAATATTTCTTTCTCGTTTAGAACCTCCGGACTAAATGGATATCTAAATTAAACAGAATATTCATCCTCTGTCTTGTCTAGTTTTCTGTTTTTTAAATGAATTAAATAAATTTCTTTATTTCAAAAATTCTCAAAATCACCTCGTCCTGAACACAGTCTCAAGAAAATGTTTTTATTAATTAACGTATTATTATACATAGTTATAATTCTAACTATATTATGATTTTTTTTTATTATCTTCCTTTTATGTGGATTGTATATTTTTTTAATTTGTATTTTTGATATTGTATCCTACAGTGAGATGATATAAGCCTTTTGTAATTGTATTTAAGGGGATTCCCTGAAAAATAAAATGATTGTTATTATTGGAGATTTTTTTTTAATTTTAATTTTATTATTATTTTATAACAAAAAATTGAAATATAATTTTTTTATATTTATTTGAGGTTTTTACACTCGCGTTCAGCCTTGTGTCGTCTTGCTTGACTTCATCGATTATATACTCTAGTTTCCTCACCTCGGCCAAGGCCATTTTAAGCCGATTATGAAATTTAATTATTAAATATCAAAATACAATGGTAAAAAATTTGATGAAATATATTTTAAATGGAAAAGAGAATTTTTTTTAATTTAAAAAAAATCGCTAACCACGTTGAAGACTATGGGACCTCAGGTTGATTAGAATTTGCAAAATAAGAAAAAAGACAAATTAAAATTTGACGAAATTTTGACAGCGTTTTGACTAAAACATTTATATTGTAGTTTGTTAGTAGTAGTACTTTTTTGAGAAACTTATCTCTTTCTGGGCGAATATCTCAAAAAATTTTCAAAATATCGGAGCTATAAATCTCGCCAAAAATAAATACGTATTAAAGTTTTATATGCTGGCGATGTTACGAGAATGAAGTGGGTCTTGAAAATTTCTTTAATCTGAAGATGATTCTATGTGTGTTTAGACACTCAATATAACAGGTTATATTGTAAAATATTGGTATATTGTAATTATAAGAAAAGAAATCTTAGGTGTGAAGGAGTTATAGAAAAGTTTTAAGAACATGACCATCTTTCCAATTAGTTCCAGAGCACCGTGCGTAAGGCCACCACCAACCTACATAAAATTTTAAATAACAAAAACAAATTTGATTTTTTTCAGAAATTAAATACCCGTAAAAAATTTTCTGATTTTTTAAAAAATAAAATATTGTTTCATCCTCTCAAAAAAAAAAAAAAAAAATCCCAGGAGCGTTCCTGACTTGTTTGTCCATTGTCAATTTTACTTTCTTTTAACTTACCCAATATATGAAATATACAGAGAGAGAAAGTATTGCGATCATGTCAAAAATTCGATGTCGAGATTTTTTTTTAAATTAAAAGTAATTCCTACCCTTACTAAAGAATGATTTTCTTTTTATTTAAAACAATAAGTTTAATTATTGTCTGCTTATGAGCAAAAATAATAATTTTTTGTTAACCAAAAAGATAAATTATTTTATTAGAAAAATCCTCTTTTTATATAAACAGTAGAAAGAACAGGTACAGCCAAAAATAAAAGCCTCCAATTTTTCACAATCCAGTGAGACATTTTGCGTTAATTTTAATTTTACATCTTCAGTCTTTCAAAATTGTGAATGCCCCGGAGTTGGTCGAATGGATAATGCATGTATGGCATGTCATTCTCACTTAATAATTATGATGGTCCAACTCGCCAGTAGGCTACATATGATACATAAATTTGCAGGTATTACCCATAAGATCAACTCCGGGACATTGACAATTTTGAACGACTGAAGATGTAAAAGTAAAATTAACTCGTCTCACTGGATTGCAAAAAATTGGAGGCTTTTTATTTTTGGCTGCACCTGCTCCTTCTCCTGTTTATTTTTTTAGATTCTTTATTTGAAGGCCTAATGGTGAAGCTGGCAAAATGCCTTACTGTGGCAATGAAAAAGAAGAATTTTATTAGATTCAATCAATTTAGCTATTACAACTATTCTCTCTTCAACGATTCTAGAATTTGTAATATTATAAATAAGAGATTTCCTGTGGGAAATTTTGAGTTTTCACCCTATCTTGACAAAGGGTTATATTTTACAAAAAAAAAAAAACCTGCATAGTCCTACATAATAATCTATAATCAGGTGATGAGCGTATAAGCGAAATTAACCAACCACACAAATAAACATAATTTAATATGATTTGCATTGTGTGGTTGAGCGAATGCCCTCACTAGCACACATCTGTTGTTGTTGGTTTGGTTTTTGTGTTTGTTTAGACATTTGTGATCAAGAAATGAATATATAGAAAAAGGTGGAAGGAAATGATGGCCCCCTCAGTCGGTTGTTGTCGTCGGTCGGTCTCTGGTCCAATTATTAGTATAGGGTTTTCCCCCCTCTACTTTTTTTTCTTGTCCCTGTAATTAGCCCTGGAGCCCCGGGGGCGCCACGGAAACTTGCTTTTCTCTCTCTCTCTTTATAACGGACTTAAGTGCGGACTGCCTACGGCCCTTCTTAGAACAAATATTCTTTGATTCCTAAGAAAATATTATAAAAAAAATTAAATAAGCTTCTTGAAATAATGAAGTCAACTTCATTGATAAAATTTCGTAAAAATTTCTGATCACTCTTTTTTTATTTGGCATTTTTACCACTAAACTAAAAGAAATGTTTGGAAATTAATCCATAAACTGACTTTAGTATATAAAAAGGTTCAAAAAATATATATGGGACAAAAACCATACTGACTATTAAGCAAGAGAAAATTGGAGATTCCGAGGAATAGGGATTTTTTGTAATCTTTTCGGTGTAAGGACATGTAGACTTTAAAGAATACTTTACCAAAGGTTATCAACAATGACATTTGTCGCTATCTCTATTAGAATAGAGAAAGAATAAAGAAATAAAAATTTTTATATTAATAAACCAGTTAATATATCGTTTAAGATAGAAAACTTTGGAGATGAGTTTGGGCAAAAATACGCCCCCTGGAGTCGAATAAGGACCTCCACGTTTTCGCGGAGAGTGGACTACTTTTATCGTAGGTTGCCGGCCAAATAGACTCAAAATCTTACATCCGCCTATTAAACTAATGAAATTAACAAGAAAAATTCTTAAAATACTGCATGCCATATTAGAAAAAAATATTTTTTTAAGAGGATGAATCTGACACTGTGAAATGTTGTCTTTTCGATTTTAAAAGATACTCATATTAATTACTATTCAGGAACCTCGATTTATACAAATGTAAATAATGTACTGTAAGGAATCTGAACCCATACACCTTGACTTTTAAGGTTTGTCACCGACAATGATAAAAACGAATATTTTTAAAATTTTAAAAAGTAAAAATTATTTATTATTAATAAATATTTTGTTACAACAATTTTATTAGAAGAATCGAAACCAAGTCTCATTATCGAATGAAAAAAGTATTTGGTAGGGTCCGACCGAAACAAGATTTTCAGCCGGAACATAATTTTTTTTTTAACATTCGACGTTTTTTTTTTTAGTATACGCGTCTCATCCCATCTTTTCAAACTCAGGTTTCGGCTGGTTTTGGCCGAAACCAAAACCAAGATTTTTGTACCAAACTGTCCGAAACCGTAATCGAAACAGAAACTTCGATCGGTTCCTCGTATTTGGTACCGTAATAATAATTTTAAAAAATATGTAAAATCACAACCCTATCAGTAAAAATGAATAGGACTACTATACTAGGACGCCACTGGTTTTAATAATAAAACAGCTTTCCAGTTTATTTTGCTTTGCATAATATTCCGTGACATTAAAAATAATTTGAAGAAAGAGCACAATTTAATAAGACGTTCTTTTTTTTACTTTTTTTTAATATTAGGTTTAAATTGATTTTTCGCTAAACTAAATATATATTAATTCATTAAAATAATTTATTTTAAAGGGAAACAAATAACAATTATGTTTGATTAATCTCTCCGATTACAAGATTTAGAAAATTATAATAATTATAGACGAGTTTAAGCATAATTATTCTATTTAAAAGCAATTCATAATGAAAAATCATCAATTTTCAATTAATTTTATGTATTTAATTTATTTGTAATTTGTTTTTTCTCTCTCTCTCTCTATTAACTAATCGATTATTATTTGTATTAGTTTAATAAGTGTTTGTGATTAGAAATTGATAATCATATAATATTAAAAATATAATGAAACGTTTCTGTTTAATAATTATTAGATGTACTGTCCTAACATCTGATGCATAAATTTTGTTCACTGGAAAGTAGGCAACCTAAATGTCAAAAATAATCATAATTTTCCAGAACGGGCTAGGCAGGGGCACCGGAATGAATTTGAGTCAGGGGGAACCAACTTTAAAAAAATAAATAAATAAAAAAAAATTTTTTTATTAAATACCTTTTAAAATAAATTCATCAAATCAAAATTTATTATTATTGGAGTTTTTAATAATGGACTCCATTTGTATTAATTATTAATTAAAAATATAAATACTGTAGACCTACAACGTTTCGACTGCAGAATAAGAAGTCGAAACGTTGTAGAGTATCTTTATTTTTAATTAATAATTAATACAAATGGGGTTAATTATTAAACACTTCCATAATAATACAAACCAATAAAATTCATGCCTTCGGGCTTGGTGTAGGGGTTAGAGTGCTAACCTCGTATAACAAAAGTCGCGGGTTCGGACCCCAGGCATGATGATTTTATTTAAGCCATTTGGATACCAAATGTGTGTGTGAGTGTGAATGAGAAAAAAGTGTGAGTGTTTAAAAATAAATAAATAAATAAATTCATCAAATCAAAATGTATTATTATTGGTGTTTTTAATTTTAGACCATATTATTATTAATAGACAAATCAAAATTTGATTTTTTTCCTATAAGTTATTCTTTTATCATTTTTTATGAAAATTTATTTTTATTTATCTACACATTAGAATAGAAAGCATTTAGTTCTAGCCAATTTAATTCAATTAATAATAATAATAGTTTAAAAAAAGAAAAGAAAAAGAAGAATAGAATTGATTGATTGGTCGATCGATTGGATCGATGCACATGACTGCCGATTTGATCTTATCGCGATTTGCCAACAAAATAGAACAACAAACAACCCATTTGGAATATTGGGGGCCTTCTTTCGGACTAAATAAGTAAAAAAAAAAAAAAAAAAAAACCATTGAATTTATTTTCGTTTTCGTCTAATAAAGTATAAGGGTTTTTGAGAATTGAGTAAAAAATAAATCATATAAACAGAATATAGGCCTAATAGAAAATTTTTAGCACTCATTTTATATCATTATCAATTGCTATTCGCGAAGAAAATCGTCTATCGCCGTATAAACTTTATTTTGGATACGTAGCCCTAGACTAAGGTGACTACACGTCTCGATTTTGGCAGGACAGTCCCGCTTTTTGGAGGACTGTCCCGCGTCCCGCCGATTTTTAAAAATGTCCCGCATTTTAGAAAATATCTGCATTTCTTATTTTATATATACCGGTACATCATTTTCCCTTTTCATTTTTATATGTAGAGATTATTTTACGTTAATTATTCTACTTAATTTTTTCATATCCTTTCCGACTCTCCCACCACAATTTCCCGATATTTTAATTCAAATTAAATAATAATCACATTTTTATTTTTTTCCTCGCTTCCCCTTTTTTTCCCTACACCCTCTTACCTTTTATATATAAGTATGATAGTGTATATAAAGAAATGATCCGAATCTATTGCAAAGTATTCACTCGGATCAAAATCTATGAATGTCGACAATAAAAAATATTTTTTTTGAATTTTTGGTCTGCTTTCGTAACTAAATTATAATTCACATTTCATCCCATTTTTCCCGCTTTGTCTCTATGAAAATGACTATTACTTATGTGTTTCTAAATTATTAATTCATTACTGTTTAATCAAATTTTAATTTTAAGCATTTTTTACTGATAGTACTTATCATCAAAGGTATTAAAAAGAGTATTCCTGAGTTTTATCATTAATTAATTTCCTTTATAGAATATAATGTCAACGGTCAACAATTTATGACTAGTTTAATTATTATTATTTGAAAGAATCAAAATAATAAATGGGTTTTAGTTAATAATACCTATAGTATTTCCAGTATATCCATACCTTCTTTTTTTATTATCTTATTTAAAAATACTAATTATTTCAAACAAAAGGGCCTATCTAATTCATAGACTTAAATAATTTCCCCATAAATTTCCTTTGGGAGAAATCGTAATAAATAAACAATTAATCAGGAGGAAGAGTAAACCAATCACATAATAACAACAATAGGTGAATGAGCTGTTGAAATACAACAGCCACTTCACAAATTGCCAATCACATAATTTTTATTCTAGTAAATTTACTAAGTAGGAAGATGAAGCAATTAATAATCCAGAAAGTTAAAGAAATTTAGGAAAGAAAATAAGAAATTTTTCTGTTACCTTTAGATGGTCTTTAAACATATTAAATTTCCATATAACCAGAGGGAACAGACAGACAGAGCGAATTTTATTTATATTTTGGAAATGAGAAAATTATTTATTATTATAAATTATTAAACTCCAAAGGATAACTAGGATTGAAAGTTTATTTTCCAGACAAGATCTTTGATGCACAGAAAAAGATTTTAAACAATTAAAAGACGGTAGATAAATTCTTGGACGGTAAAATAGTTGTTGGAAATTTGAAGAAACAAAATAGTTTTAACAAATTGTCTTGATTTTATTTTCAGAGCATTTTGGCTTACAAATTCCTTCTCAAGAAACACCTGTTTCGGCAAATTGCCTTCATTAGAGCCATAAACTGCAAAAAATTAGCCAAGATGAATCAAAAGACATTGTTTTATATACAATAGTTAAAATATTTATTAATTTTTTTAGAGTTTTTGGCTCTGATGAAGGCAATTTGCCGAAGCAGGTGTTTCTTGAGCAAGAATTTGTAAGCCAAAATGCTTTGAAAATAAAATCAAGATAATTTGTTAAAATTATTTTGTTTCTTCAAATTCCCAACAACTACCTTATCGTCCAAGAATTTATCTAGCGTCTTTTCTTTGATTGAACACTGGACAAAAAAATATTAATATAATTTTTTTTTTTTTTTTTTCAAAAACTGAGACAATCTATATTTAATTAAATTAAGTTAAATAAATTTAACGGGAGTCTGACCCTTAGCTCATGAAGTAAACTTCTGCAAAGAACGTTTATTAATTATTTAAGAAATAAATAAATTAGCAAAAATATTGCAAAAGATTCGATTATGATTTAAGAGACTGTCTTTTTATTAATATTAGGTTTGTTGAGTTTTAAGATTCGTTTTATAAAAAAAAAAAAAAAAAAATATATAAATAAAATCTGAGCTACACCAAAAGAAGAGTCACTTATTATTATTTCTTTTTTATAGAGCTTGGATGTAGGTAGGGTACAATTAAAAAGGCTAAAATTTAGGGCCCCTGAGAGTTTAGTGCAAGGAAGGACATAAGCATTGCGGTCGACCAAAGGGAGCAATTAAAGCCAAACAGGTAGACTCTTTCGCTCTCTCTCACCTGGTCGGGGTATATAACCTAGTTCTTAAAAAAAAATTATGATATTCTAGAGAACAGTGTGAGAAAAATCTATTGCAAGTTATTTTCTCTGTTGAAAATGTCAAAAATATTTTGCTGTATAAAGATGATTCTTAAGTATGGGAGATTATAAAGATGAAAATTTAATTTCTTCTATATATCGCCTGCTGAGAATCAGAGTGGCGAAAGTCAGAAAATTCAATTTTTAAGTTAAGCCTAGCAAACGTTGTTAAAACGTCTCTTTTGAGTGGCGAAAATATATTTCCATCCTTTGCTATTGATTCTGGCCTATTTATTTGTTGCCCGGCTATTTAAATGTATATGTTTATAAAACTTTCAAAAGCCCTTTCTCGAATTGTTGAATTTCGAACTCTCGCCACTCTGATTCTAAGCAGGCAATATACACAATTCAGGCTTGAGAAGAAAAAGTGTGTAACATGAAAAATGAGAGTTGATAGTTCTGACCTAGGTGAATTTGAAGAGATTCAAATCTTTGGGTTTGCGCCCTATGTAAGTCAGAAAATATCCCCTGTCCCTGTATACAAGGTGAATTTAAACTCCACAGAAAAACTTGGATTGGTGACAAGGGCGGATACAAGGGGGGGGGGGGGGGGTAACCTGGTGTGACTGGTCGCTCAGCACACAATTTTTTCTTAATTTCGGGAATTTAAAGGCGCATTTTGTACTTGTTTGTCAGAATATAAATACATATCAAATTTTTAAGTATTAATTTTTAAAATCTTACATTAAAAATTAATCATATTTTCAAGTATTAATTTTTAATGTAAGATTTTAAAAATTAATACTTAAAAATTTGATTCGTATTTATATTCTGACAAACTTTTTTCAAAAAAAATTTATTTTTAATGTAAGATTTTAAAAATTAATACTTAAAAAATCTGGTGTGACTGGCGCACAGCACACAACTTTCTCTTACCCTTCGGTAAGAGAAAGTTGCGCACTGTGCTGGTCACACCAGATTTTTTGTGTCGAGATATATTTAGTTTCCGATAGCACCTTAGTTTCAAACTTGCATTTTAAATGTTGACTGCTTCAAATAAACTATGGTTATTTTTCAAAATTTTAATCTCATATTTGGACATTTTATACACAATATAGAATCGTAAATAAATACAAAATTTCATAAGAATTGGAAAAAAAAATTTTAAATGCGTAAAAAGTTCCAAAGGGGACCCCCTTTTGAATCGAAATTAACATACAAATCCCTATAGGAAATTAACATTGTTTCTATGCGAAGATAAGGTGGAAAGGGAATTTAAAAAGAGTAGAGAGAGACGATAATGTTTGCAAGTGGGAGATATATATATGTTTTCTTTGAAACAATTAAAACAGAAATAAAAAAAAATAAATGGGAATTTAAATAATAATTGATTTTTAATCTAATAAAAAGAAAAAGATTTAAATTCCGTTACCATGGCAACCATTTCTATCTTTCCTATGAAGAACAAGAGTAAAGTGGTCTTCAGAAGATTTCAACGGCAAAATGAGAATATACATTTTAAAGAGCATCTAAAAAATAATTGATTTTTGAATTTTAAAAAAAATCCTTGGAGGGAATTTTGAGAAAATCGAAAAAAACTGAAAAAAGTACATCAGTAAAGTACTAGTACTTTTTGGCCGATTTTGTTCAAAAGCTTATTTTGAGCGTGTGGGAAGGTACCTAAGTTAAATATAAAATTTCAATCCGGTAGCTCAATTCCTTCATGCTAAAAATCTGTCCACACATACAGACACACGCACACACACACACACACACACACACACACACATACATACACACACACACACAGACCAATTTGCGGGACCCACTTTTTTTGGACTCAGGGGACCTCAAAACATGTATATCCATCAAAATCTCGACATCGAATTTTTGACATGATCGCAATACTTTCTCTCCTATATATTTCATATATAGGCTAAGAGAAAGTAAAATTTGATTTGTATTTATATTCTGACAAACAAGTACAGAATGCGCCTTTAAATTACCTAAATTAAAAAAAAAATTGTGTGCTGTACCACCAGTCACACCAGATTATTCCCCCCCCCTCCGAGAATCACCTCTGGATCCGCCCTTGATTGGTGATAGTATTCATCCAAGTTATCATGGTTTTTCAGATTTTTAAATTAATCGTTTTCGAATTAGAGTAGAATCAATTTTCTTGAAAAAATTATAAAAGATTTTAATAAAGTAAATAGGCTATATTCAGGCCCGGGCCAGGATTTTCATTTTTTTTTTTTCTTTTTGAAGGGGATAAAAAATTTTGAAAAATGTAGGGGATATTGTAATTTTGTTCAAAGACATTCATATAATGACTGAACAACTGGGGTAACATCTCACAATTGGACGGAGTTCAAATTATATATCCCCTGGCCTTATTTGTTCTAATTAAATTTAGAGTAATATACCTACATGTAGGCCTAAGGACTACTTATTTAATTTAGATAGTTAAGTAATAACAGTCATGATGTGAAAATTATTAAAATTTATAGGCCTATTATTATAGTCTACAAGTTCTTAATCAGGGATGTGAGCAAGCATTTCTAGAGGTGCTAAATTTTTAAATGTATTCAATTATTTATGCAATAAAAATTATCTTTCAATAAATGTATTTTCCTAAATAAAATAAATAGAAACACATTTGTCAAGGTGGTGCGAGAGCTTATTTTCAGATTTGGGTACTAGAAAAGTTAAGATTCACTCTTTTAGACCAACAGGGAGGTATAGTTTTTATATCAGGGGGTATTCCTTTAGAAATTTTTTCAGGTGGGACCCGAACTAGGAAGACGAAAGTCTAAATTTTTTCCGCCCTGCTAAAAATTTTTTTACGGAACTTAATTTTTTCTAAATTTTTTCCGCCCTCCAAATTATTTTTTTTTGGAAAACTTGATTTTTCCGCCAAGCGGCAAAATTTTTTCCCCTGCCGTCAAAATCATTTTACCATTATATTAGGGAGACTAGATTTTTTCCGTCTTGCAAAATTTTTTTTTTTTTTTACCATGAAAGTGAAATTTCATACAAATATTGTAAGACAATAAATTTGGTAAATATCAAAAAAAGGGCTGGAAAAATTCAATAAAAACTGAATCGATTTTTTAATAAATTTTAAAAATAAAAAATTCATTTCTTTTTCCATAATGGTTTGATTTGAATAATATTTGTGCTTCTCGTTGCCCGTCGGTCGTTGAATCGACACCCGGCCGAATCCTTCCACCTGAATTCTACTTTTTAACGCGGACACAAACATGTTCCAACAGACGGACAACTAAATAATAATTTTCATCTAAAAAATTTTAATAATTCGATTTGTGTGTTCAAAAAATTTTAATATATTGCCAGAACCTAAAGTAGCTAATAATAAAATTTTGACATAGGCCTATTTGTAATGAAATATATTAAAAGGGTATCGAGACAACATCGAGATGTTATGAAAATTTTTTTTAATTAGTTTTATTAGGGGAATTTTTAATTATAGCCCATATTTTGTATTAATTATTTATTTAAAGAATATAAATACTGTACAAGGTTTCAACTCCTTATCTTCCGTTGATAACGGCTGCAGAATAAGGAGACGAAACGTTGTACAGTATTTATATTTTTAAAAAATAATTAATAAAACAAAATGTAGTCTATATTTAAAAATTTCCCTGATAATAATAATTCAAACCACAAAAGCTTTAATTAGTTTTTTTTAATTTTTGTCAGGTTATTTTTTTTAATTCAAAAATAATTTAATAAATAAGCCTATTATAAATTATATATATAGGTTCTATAGTTTTCGATATGTAGCAGACACAAGAATATTTTTAATTTTTTTTATAAAAATAATAATGTATTGAGAAATTTTAAGATTACAACAATAGGGATAGGTATTTTAAAGAAATGTTCATTTAGCTGACTGATGTTTTAATAGATAATATTAATTTATAATGCTTAAAGCAATCTCAATATATAGGAATATACTGGCACAAGTAGGAAACTTGCCTGTCGGAATATTCACTTTTTTCCTAGCGCCATTGGTAAGTAAAGATTGCTTTAGAGGAATAACTTGCTATTAAAATACAAATTGTTAATAAAATTTTATATATTTTTTCACTTTTTAATCGCATTTTCTGACCTATAACATTGAATAAGCACTATAAGTAAAAAAAAACTTTAAAAAAAACTAAAGCCCGATTGCTTCACTTCTAGGCAACTAGCAAACTTACTTATAGAAATTAACCCACATAGAAAACAGGAGGAGTTTTTTCACATAGCTATAATTAGCTATCTGCGGTATAAAGAAAGTTTTATAAAAAATTTAAAAATTTCCAAAAAAATTAATTATTATTATTATTATTAATTATTTAATCATATGATTAGCTTAACCAGATGTGAAAATACTCGATAGTCATAGTCAACTAGCTAATCCGAGAGATAGCCAATTAATTATAAGTGAAGCAATCAGCCCTAAGTTTCATTTGAATTTATAAGAAGAAAAAAATCATAAATTTTCATAACACATTGTACAGTAGGCCTATTGGTCTATGTTAAAAATTTTTATACAATATTTTTATTTTCTAATTATTATTATTTAAGGTTATATATTTAATATAATCGATATTCCTATTTTAGAGCTAAACATAAATTATATTTACTTGAAAATATTTTTTAACACCCAGCTCTCCTTAAGATGGACTTTATTATAATTATATATTATTTTATGGTTTTGGCTACTGGTTTTTTAATAAATTATAAAACTTTCGATTGGTTTTTTTTTTTACTTCGGTTTCGGTTTCAAGTAGTCAAGTAGTAAAACAATAAAATTGGGCCATTAAAAAGAAGGAAAGAGAGAGGGAGAGGGAATTTGCATAATATAGGATTCACCTGAAAAAATTTCAACCTTCATTTGTATGTTTTGGAAATTGTTAAATGTTAAAAAATTTTACTATCTACTAGCAAGAAAATTTTATTATAATATCAATATCAAAAACCCGATAATTATTATTTTTCTTGTAGTCCCTTGGTTTCGAATTATTGAGAGTCGATTACATTTGCAAATATAGTTATTTCGGCCGGCCTAACTTCTGACCATCCTCAATGCATAGTAAATACACTTCATCCTGTGAAACTAGCATCAATTCATACATCATCTTAAGAAATTAAAGTTACAAATCAAGAGAATAATTAGTCATTTGCTTTTTAAGAAAAATTATTTTGATAAAAATAAAAATATTTTAGGAAAAGCTACGCCTTATATAGAGAAAGTATTATAATCATATTGACAGGTGAAGGGAAGAGTCGAGAATGAAGAAGAGGGATGTCTGCCTGACCATCAAGCCATCAACAATTAACGAAGGAAAATTTGCTTCCCCCTGAGGGAAGGAAGAGGGTTTTATTTCGATTCTTTGATTTTTCCCAAGGTTACTCACGCAACAACAACAACAACAACAGCAACAAAAACCCACCCTTACAATTATATTTGGTTAAGAGCTCGAGGGGCCACAATCACCTCACTTTCTTCGTTCGTCTTAGCCCCCAAAATCACCTGTTATTAAGCCCTTTTGCGAAATTTATATAGCCAACCGATCCCCCTTAACGACTATGATTTGAAACCATCAATCTGGAGCATCAGCAGCGTCCAAGATGGCCGCCTGTCGGCCATCTTGCCTCCAGGGCATAAACAAAACGTAAACGCCAACAATCACCTTGTCAAGTCAAAAAGAATATAAAAAAAACGATATTTCAAAAACAAAGATATATTGTGATTTATTTTTTGATCAGCTTTAAGAGAGAAAATATTAATATTATATACAGTATATAAAATTCAATTTATATTTAAATGAAGGATTAATTTATTACTTTAAAAGATTTCGGATGAATATTAAATATATAAACTAAAATTCATAAGTTTTTCGCACGAATTCATGGGACCGTTAAAAATGGTAAGGATTTAGGAATAATAATTAATAATAAAAATAATTAAAAGAAAGGAAATAAATAAAATAGAAAGTGAATAATTTTCTTGAATTTTTCAATGGTTTCTTTTAGGCCAGGTGTCATACAGGATATGTTGAGTAATATACAGGTCAAGGGGTCTATATAAATAATTCGTAAATATTTTCTTATTGAATTAATATTATAATTAGCAAGACTATTTGATTTAAAACTCTCTGGACGATGGGAATGTTTTACCACCCAGTGCGAAAATTGTAAGGTAGGAGGGAGTGTCTGAAATGCCAGATGCTAGAGAGGGTGCAATTATTGCAAGAATCGCCTGAAATATACTCTAGCTATTAGTATAATATATTTAATTAAAAAATCATTTTTTATAGATCTATAGAAAAAATTCATTGTGGAAATGTTGAGAAGAATTATTCTTCTTCCATTTTTAATCTTATCAAATTACAAATTTTAACTAAATTTCCATTATATTTTTTCCTAATTTTTTAATTGGTATTTGATAATTAAAAATTTTCTTAAATAAAAAATTATATAGGCATATATACAAGACCGTAGCCAGTGTGGGGAGAGAGGATAGTTAATGAAGATCAAAAACCCCCTCCAAAATCACAAAAAATTACAAATAAAGAGAAATATTGATATAATATAATTGAATCAAATTTTTGACAAAAGCTTCAAGATTTTTTTTTAATTTAATCTTTTTGCAGTGAAATTAATTTAGGGTGGAGACGGACAGACATAGATTATAAATAATAAATAAAGACAAATATAAATATTCATGCTAAGAGTTAGATTGCATCTCTTTCTCTCTAATATGCAAATTTCTTTGAATATTGATGATGCATGTTAATTAAGCAATCAGCTGTTGGTCCATTCCCGGTCACATGGAAAAACGACTTCCAATCTTATCTGATTACGATTATGTATTAAATGAGAATTTGGAGTTTTAATTTAATTATTATCTGATTTTTTTATAATAAAGTCCTTGTTATTATAACAATAATATTTCATTAATATCTCTCGTTTGTTATAAAGAAAGTAAAAATATTTGAAAGTAAAAATTATTATTGAATTATGAAAAGTTATAAAAAATATTAACTGTCGGCCCAAAATTTATAATCATATCTTTCTATTTTAGGGTATTAAATATCAGCTATCCTCAGGACCACCGGCCCCCCCCCCCCCCTCCCCCCCCCCCCCCCAAATTCTTGTTTCCTTGTCCTTGCCATATAATAAAAACAATCTTGATCTTGCTATCTCCTCCACCCTCGTAATACAAAGCAAAAAAGAAAAAAAATAAATAAAGGGCAGATATACGCTACGCCCATTTAGTATAAATATATTTCTTTCAAGAAAAAGCAAGCAAAATTGTTTTGAGATCCGAAATGAAAGTTTTAAAATGGTACTAGAAGAAAAATATACAACTAAGAAGATCAAAAGTATCAAGAAAGCTAGAACTATTTTGTGGTGACAATTTAATAAATATAAAATAATGCATCTATATATGCCCTTAAGAAATGTTATTAATACTATAAAAAGTTACGGAGAGTAAAAAAATGTACTATTATAGTCCGGACGTTCTTGCAATTCCAGAGTGGTTATATAAATGGAGAAAAAGTCAAGACCTAGGGATTCCCCCTCTTATCCAAAAGCGGCCAGATTAAGTTGAATTTGATATCCTAGTTTTTTTTTTTTTTTATTTGTTTAAGGTCTTTTTCGGCATCTGAGGCTATTTAGACCAATTGCTTGGTATCCAATTCAATAGGAAAAATTTTTTTCAACTGGGACTAGATGCGAACCCTTGACCTTTGGAACAGAAGCTAATGATCTACTTCTGAGTCATAGGTCAAGAGCTATCCTATAGTCAAAATGCAGAGGTTTTTAAAAAATCTGGTGTGAATAGTCGGACAGCACACAACATTCTCTTACCTTTGGTAAGGGAATTTTGTGTTTTTTTTGCTTGCTTAATTGATTTTTGAATTTTATTTAAAATTGTTAGAGCAAATTTTGAGAAAATTGGAAAAAACTGAAAAAGTTAATCAGTAAAGTACTAGTACTCTTTGGCCGATTTTGTTCAAAAGCATCGTGTCGCGTGCCAGAGGGGTGCCTAACTTAAATATAAAATTTCAACCTCCTAGCTCTTTTCGTTCTTGAGATATTTTGTTCACAGACAGACACACACACAAGACAGACAGACCATGTTGCAAAAACAACTTTTTTGGACTCAGAGGACCTCAAAACGTGTATAACCATAATATAGGGAAGAGAAAGTAAAAATATTATCAATTCTTGTTTCAAATGATTATATATTCCAAGGAATGAATGTTTGTCTGTGGTTTTCCCTCCGTTTTGTCTCCCCTCCCCCTCCAAAACCCGAAGATACGATCACGTGATTATTTGTATTGTTTACGTCAGAGGTCGGGAGTAGGCTCACCTCCGTAGGACGGAACAAATGCTTCGTCTTTAACATCGTCTTGGAAATCGTCGTTGCTTGTCTCCAAAAGTTTCTTCGTTCCTTGGTCGTCAACGTCGTCTCACTGACTGAACTGACACACTACACTCTTACAAATAAGACTTGAAAATTATTTTTCCCTATAATAAGCGAACAAGGGGGATCGAGAGAGTGGGGGAGATGAAAAAACAGGCTTTGTTGTTTTTAAAAAAGATTCGATTATTTTTTTTTTTAGAAAAATGCCCGAGAATAATAATTTCCTAACAATTTAATATTATTATATACCAATTTTTTTTTTATCTCAGCGATATAAGGCTCTTAAAAGTAATTTCATCTAATCTCGTCTATATAGTTACTTTCAAATTGTGGTAAATTAGGGTTTAGCCGGGCGAGCGGGGAACCAAGAGAGAGAGAAGAGAGAAAAAGAGAGAGAGAGAGAGAGGTGGGTACCACTTAGGGGGAAGGGGAGAGCATTTAAGTGCGGAATTAGGAAATAACTCATTTTAATATTACTTAATTTGTAAATTGATAGAAAAAAAAAAAAACAAAAACAAATTCATAATCAGGAAAGAAATATAAATAATAAATATTCATAAGACAAGAAGCTGGATGAGTAACCATTTATCAACTACTATGTAATTACAATAAATTATTATTTAGATCAGAATTTCTAGCATATTTTCAATATTAAAAAATTATTAAACATTAAGAATTTTCGGTTTCAATAATATGATTCTATATAGAAATATTTATTAGTAAAGAAATTAGCGCATTTTGATTTTTTTTTCTAATTGAAAATAATTCATTTTACTGTTATAAAATATACTTCAAAAGTGTTAATACAAAAAATCTGGTGTAGCAAGCAGAGAACATAATTTTCAATTGTCGAAGGTAAGAGAAAGTTGTGTGATGTGAGACCAGTCACAACAGATTTTTTGCATAGTTTTCAAAGTTTTTTTTACAAATTTTTTTCTTAGAATAGCCTACATTTATTTTGCGAACTTAATGTGACATCATCCCTTTCACCATAATTGTGTTTATGTAATTGTTTCTTGTTTGAAGTTGTATTTAACTTTTGATGGGAAGGTTAAACTTAAAGGCTCTACCCGGGCCGACCTGACAAGTTGGACAAGACCGGTCAGGTGGGGCCCGCCTCCACACCCACCAACGGATCAGGCCAACCACCAAGCCAACCACCAACACCAGATCAGTTTTAATCAATCGTTTGAGGTATAAAGAAGAATTTTAAATGGCTTCTTATCTATGAGTATCTAAAACGTTAAAAAATAGTAAAAATTATTTAATATACGTCATATGTGAAGTTTCACTAGGTTATAAATGAAAGAAAAATTATGAATTTATAACTCGATATATTTCGGGAGTACATGTGACTGAGTCAGTCACACTCAGTGACCACTCAAACTGTTAAAAAATAGGTGTAGCTATGATTTTCATAAAGACTTCTGGCATCCACTTCTTAATAATTCGTTAAAACTATCATTTATCCGGTCCCTGTTGCAACAGTTCGCGTCCTCTAAGCCCCACAGACACCGGC